>VZRN01000486.1:2362403-2398896 GCA_013397935.1 Dasyornis broadbenti | reverse complement strand
TTTTAGATCTCCATGGTTCAGGCTCTAATTTTACTACATAGAATCCTCTGGTTCTCATTTGTTTATGGCTGCTGGTTGAATCTAATTCATGTGTTCTTCTCCATTCAGATATTCTCCCTCTGTTTCTGCCTTTTTCTGATTTTGCTGGTTGCATTCAGTCATCTACTCAAATTCCACAAATTATCAGGACTTTAATTGTTGGTGTGGCAGGGTGGGTGACAAGAGCCATGTTGACTCTGGTTTTGTAGCTGCAAGACCTCATTTCGCTTCAGAACACTTGGATCCACAAAGTATAAAATATCTGGTGTCAATAGAATTTAATTTTTATAGGTGATAAAAGCTTACTGTTCTCACTAAGGCTGAGACTCTACTTAATTAAAAAAAAAAATAAATAAATCCAAGCCATAAAAAGACTCTATTCACCTCAGTTAGACATGCAGAAATTATTACAAATAATTTACACTTCCTTTTGAAAATCTGCTTCCTAATTACTGCCTACTTTATGGTAATACTTCAGTTAAACTGCAAAACTTACCCTTTTAAATGCTTTTAAGCTTATTAGAAAAGTGAAATATTTGCCTCTTGAAATTTTGAAATTATTTACGACATCAAAGATAACCACTAGCATGAAGTTTAAAAACTCCAAAATTATAAGATGCAGCTACTATATCACGGTAACTGTGGAATAGAATCACAGAATTATTAAGGTTTGAAAAGACCTTTAAGAACATTGTGTCCAACCATTAACCCAGCACTGCCAAGTCTGCCTATAAACCATGTCCCTATGTTCTACATCTACACATCTTTTAAACACCTCCAGGGATGGTGACTCAATATTTCCCTGGGTTACCTGTTCCAGTGCTTGGCAACCCTTTCTGTGAAAAAATTTTTCCAGTTGTTACTTGGAAGAAGAGAACAACCTCCGTCTGGCTACAGCCTCCTTTCAGGGAGTTGTAGAGAGCAATAAGGTCTCCCCTGAACCTCCTTTTCTCCAGGCTAAACACCCCCAGCTCCCTCAGCTCCTCCTCATAGCACTTGTGCTCCAGACCCTTCACCAGCTGTGTTTCACTTTTCTGGACATGCTCCAGTACCTCAAAGTCCTTGCAGTGAGGGCTTGGAATTTATTATGTGCTATGGCTGTGCTCCTGATGTCTTCTGGTTTGTTTTCTATTTCTTTCCAAATAATTAATAATTTTCTGTTTGAGATTTGAGTGGATATTTTCACAGAATTACATATAACTCCTCCAGTTTTTCTTGAGGAGCAGCAGTTACCTTGCAGCTACTTACTGGGCATGTGAAATTGGGAAGGGAAGGTTCATATGTAAAATGTTTATCAAAATTCAGTTTCATCTGCTGTTTTATTGCCTAGTAAATCAGTACCTCGTAGTTTTACATCACCTCACAACTCACTTTTTACTGACCTCAGTAGTGTTTTACTTTAAGCAAATTTTATATCTGGAAGATAATTCAGGCTTATCCTAACAGTCCAGGACCTACTAAACACAGTTACTGTGGTTACCCCCTTTCAGTGTAATATTATTACTTCAGTGTAGTATTACACTGTTCATTGTAGTAACTGATCTGCTGTGCCTAACCTTTATTCCCTCCTTTCTACCTAGTGGTTTCCTCATGATCTGCTTAAAATCTTTAGAAAACATTTGGGGGAATCATGCCAAGAGCTCCCTGGGAATCAGAGATAATATGTTAACCAGATTTCATAACCTTACATGTTCTCTAATTCCACTTAGGAACACTCACAGAGTTGTGAGACCTTGTATCCAGCAACAAAAGTCATCCTGAATCTTCCCTTTCTGTTGCACTTATCTTTATTTTCATTCATTCTACCCTTCATTATATTTTCTATCATGTTGCTGTATGGGTGTCTGTTTTGTACATCATTTTTCCCCCCAGATTTCCTCTGGATGTCTTTCTAAAAGCTAAGGACATATTTTCCAACTTTTTTCCTTTAGTGCTGAAGGTGATTAAATGATGTGGCACACTACAGCAAACAGTTCAGCAATTTAATATTTTACTTGCCATCAAACACAGATTGACCATTATGTTGAACCAGATACTTTTGTTCATTTGATCAATTTATTTTAAAGCCTTTGATAGTTTTTGCTGCTGCTGTTGTCATCATTCCTATCTCTCTTTTCTACATTTAGATTCTGTCACTAGAGAGAAATAGGTCATTCATTGAGGCCTCTTCTCTTTGTGGAAAAAAAAAACCACTTATGAAAGGGTTTTCATTGAGCTATTTCTGCTAGTTAAGGTCTGTCAGTATTTCTGTATTTTTAAAAGCAGACTTTGTCTGGCTAAACTGATAGTTCTCTACAATTATCTGTGTAAATCCCTTGCAAAGGGGAGAAGGGAGCACTAGGACTGGGAGTTGTGATAACAGGAACACGGAGCAGCATAAAATGGACTTTTGCAACATTAGAAATTTTGCCCTCGTGCTTCATTTTGAAGAGGACAATGAAATATATTTTATTTGCCAGCTAAATTACTATAAATAATGGACAAAGAAATCTCTCTAAAAGTGGCCCTGTTTGTAACAACTGCCTTGGGGATTCTTGTGTATGTGCATCCCAAATAACTGTATCTGACCACATGGGGAGTCGCATTCCTATGTTATTCTCCAGAAAAGCCACCCCCACATTTTTTGTTGTTACTTTTCCTGAGCTTTGACGACATTTTTCCTTGATGTGTCTCTCAATGACACCAATTTACTTATAAAGCTTTTAACTCCTGGTGGACTTTAAAATTGCAGCACTCTTCCCATAGAAAAAAATACATTATTTTCAGTATTTTATGCTCTCAGTTTACTGGTGGCATGAAAATTGTTATAAAGAGAATTGTATTCTTCTTTATTGTATTGAGTGCTGTGAAAGAGGCAGTATTTTTTTTTGTATCTGTGGCTGCTGCATATTCTTTGTATTTTCTGAACTGCCAGGTCATAAGTGGGTGTTCTGTGATTATGATAGCAATGCATGACAATGACAAAAAGTTAATGGTTGGTGCAGTAGCAATTCACATAAAAACAGACTTAGAGACTAAAAAAAGTGTCATGATTCATCTTGACCAGCAGTAATAATTGCGAGAGTTAGTGCTACCTATTGTTTACCCTCACCCAACTTCAGAAACTCCACACTAGCCGATGTCCCTCTGATTCAACAACGTTGTCTCCTGTAGTTCCTTTAGGAACAAATATTTTGTACACTGAAAAAGCCTGTGCTCACTTTTCCTGTTTGCTGGCCACAAATCCAAGTGGTGCATCAACCACAGTAGTTATTCACGTGCCCCAGATCTGCCAAGCCTTAAAGACGGGTCTCCTCCTTTGAAACGCCATCCCAGCTGTATAACTATCTGTGGCAGATCCCCCTGGTCATGTGCTTGGAATGTGCTTTTGTAAATGCCCCGGTGCTTGTGGTGTCCAAGCAGAGCCGACTGAGACGGGAGTTGGCAGCTGTGCCTTCCCTTGAATGTGACAAAGCGGAGAAGCAATGGCACAGTGGTGCGCCCAGGAAAGCACATCATCACACAGGGCACCATGTCTGAGGGAACTGTGATGTAATATACATTCCCTGGCTGATAATAACATGCACGAATTCTTGGGTGTCATATGGAGAATGAATCACATACTTCCCCACCAAAAATTTGCAGGAAAACGATTTGATCACATGTCAGCAGACTTAGCCACTGGAGGCGAGAAAAGTAGGAAGATCTGGTGCGCTAGCAGCAACTGGCAAGCAGTATACAAGAAAACCTGAAATAACAGCCTAATAATTATACTACTGAGGAGAAGTAGACTATGTCTAGTATTTTGAGTCTTTTACAGATGCTTGAAACTGGAACAAGATTTCATCTGAGAGAATTTTCAAAGGTAGTGTATTTGCAGTAATTGTATTTTTTGTAATTTTTTTTTCTTTTTTTTATTTGCCTTTAGCAGGTTTGCTCAAAAGAGTGTGCATATGACTTTAAATATTAGCTCAGAGTTTCGTACTGGAGGGGGGGAGTGAGTGAAGTGTTCAGAAATGTCTTATGGAGATAAGTTCAGGGAGTCATTAGGGAGAACAAGACACACAGCTTTTGATTTTCTTCATTTCGCCTTGAAGAAGCATGGGAATCAAAGCTTAAACTAAAAACTTGCAGTTTCAGAGGAAGAGCCAGCGGGAAAAACAGGAAACCTATACTTCAAAGGAGTTTGGTTTTCACCGTTCTAGCACTTTAATTTAAAGAGACAAGAAATATCAGTAATAGAAGAGCACAAAGTCTGTCATTTCTACAAAACTGAAAGTAGAAAAATTCAAGAGTAGTAATAGTGAAATTAGAGGAAAGGTTTTGTAAATGCTGGCTTGCATTGGTAGGTACAGAGCTAGATTCCACCACTGGAAGGCCTGATTGCTCATGTGATATTGGTAAGTACTTTAAAAAATTGAGGTGGGAAGTGACACGGAAACTATACAGGCAATTTTAAACATTTTCAGGCCACTTTTCGTGATTGCATACTGAATGAACTGTGACCAAATCTAGCTACCAAATTGTGCTGTGTTCGGTTTTGCCTGGTACTTAAGTCTACCTGTTGGTTACAGCTTGGATGGATTTCCTCCATCCTCTCTGGTGGCACATTTCCAGTTCTTCAAACAAATGTCAGAAGTATTTCAGAGTTGAAGTTATAGCACTCTTTGGTGCCAGCACCTCACTCCTCAGTTGTCTGCTTCTTGCGACCTCAAGTTGCAGCTCCATTTTAAAATTTTTTTTATTTTTTGGTCAACATGAAAGCTTTTGTTGTCACCTCAGGTCCTTACATTTTGAGGTCTCTGGGGTCTGCCTTTCAAGATACAAAATTTTTAAGAGAACGAAAGCAGGCTTTAATAGGACATAGCAACAGTTAATGTGTAATCAGCTGAAATGCAGTACGAAACAATCGCATCAAAAATTTAACAAGCAATACTTAAAAAGTTTTCAAGTGGAGTGTTTGTGTGTTGCTATCAGGGAGATTCAGCTTCCTTTTAAAGAACTATATTTTTTTGCAGGGCTGGTAGTCTGTCCCTGTAGCAGAGTAATCAAGAGAAGGCTCTCAGTCAGTCATGAGAAGTAGAACACAGTGATTATGTGGATGATTATGATTAGATTTATTGCTAATACAGTATCTTAATCTTGCCAATACAGTATCTAAATAACAACTGCATCATCTAATACAGTGGATTATAATATAATCAGATTGTGGTCTCTCCTATTGAGTCAGTAAGGCTCCCCTGCTTTCTAAACTTCTTGGAGAAGTCTGGGTGTGGCTGAGTCCACTTAGTCTCAGATTTGGTCAACAGTTGCTTATAATATAAGCAGGTTTGTCTCGAAATTTACAGGTTTGCAGTCTTTGGCCTTGCAGAATTCACAATTACAAAGCATCAATGTAGCTACTCTAGGATTTTATCTCTGCATTTGATTGGATTTTAGTGCATTTTACTCACCCACCCAAAAGAGTTCTCCACCTTTGGGCAGGATGTATTCTGCCAGTATCCCTGCTGGGGGGAGTTTCCACCCAGAAACTGTTTCCAGCCTTGGAAGACCAGTTTGCCCAGTTGGACCAGTCTCCAGAAGTATTTTATGCTCTTTCACA
The DNA here is from genome assembly GCA_013397935.1 of Dasyornis broadbenti. Lineage (NCBI taxonomy): Eukaryota > Metazoa > Chordata > Aves > Passeriformes > Dasyornithidae > Dasyornis > Dasyornis broadbenti. Next base: position 2,393,276 of record VZRN01000486.1, on the reverse strand, counting down.
GGCTGATGTGGATGAAAGTCAATCACAAATATCTCCTCTCCCCATCCCTGGAATGCACTAATTATGTGAGCATCCAGAAATTCCTCCTGAAATACCCACCTGTTCTCTTAGGACAAACCACACTGTCCATCAGAGACAGTGGCAGAAAGGGGTGGTGAAGGGAGGATTCAGGAAGACCCAACTGTCTTTCATCACTGTCACAGTCCCTGTTTTGCTGGATGTTTTTGCGAAGAAAGTAGTCAATATTCCAGGTGTGCATCATTCTTTCTAGACTTGGGATGCACCGCATGTTACAGATCAGCTGAGACTGTAGGGGTGGGAATCACCATGCCTTGGGCACATGAGGACTCATGGCCCATCTTTGATGGGTTTTCCTCCTTCCCTGCTGAGTGATGCTCCTACCAAAGCCTCTGCCCTGCTGATGGCATTAGCAGGCACTGTCTAGCACAAGAAAAATCCTACCTATTTAGGTAAGATGCTTTGTTGACAGATAATGTGGTTTGTGAGTGCTATTTTGAAATCAAGTATGAATCTCACTTTAATTGTGTTTGGGTAAACAGTGCCTCTTCCTTCACCAACTGTTTTATGCTCCTTGAAATGACTCTCACCAAGTGCTGCTCCCCTTACAAATTCAATCCTTCAGATGGGACAAAAGAGAGAGGTTTACAGTGTTGTGGGTGTTCAAGAACGTTTCGAGCTGTTTTATTTTCTCCTCTTTAAATACCACAGTCAGGCCGAAACAGTGAGTCTCTCCTACGCTTTATGTCAGTGTGAGAAGCAGGTTGTATTTTATTACTCTAATCCTTTGCAGCTTGTGTTCACACTGGCAATGAAATGACAGCAGGAGTGTGGTGAGAGTAAGTGATAAAGTCTTGGCATTCGACACTTACAGTGAATGTGTGCTTATGAAGTTCTGACTCATTAATTCTTTTTGCAGGCTGCTGTGTGGCTTAGCAATGCACTTCAGTACTGTGATGGGTTTTAGATTCAACAAATAACCCAGAATACCAAACATTTTATTTTTTCATGGAAAGGGAAGTTTTCATTTGTTTGACATTTTTGGATCCAAAAAATATATGGAAACTAGGCAAGGGGTTTTCACTTTTTTTTCATCATAAAGCAGTTTTAAGGATGCAAAATGCCCCAAGTTATGTTCTTTGTAGGAAATCTTTCCACACAGAATGTAAGACATTCTGAAAAAGGATGTTTGAAAGTGGAGTACAATTAGAATACTCTATTTTTCTTTTCTCACTTCCTCAGAGATTACTGCAAAGTGCAGATGTTGCAAGACCATAACGGTGTGATACCATGAAGTGTTTTATGGACCTCAGTGTAAAAAGAAAATCTAGATACCACGTCACCTGTAAACCTGAGATGCGTAAGAAAAAAGGAATCCACACTAGTCACTGAAACCTTATCTTTTAAAAGGTTCCAAAGCACAGAAATGTTTATTCCAAAGAGAAACAAGGAACATTCATCCTTTTTAATTCCCTCCTGTGGACATTATCATATGAAACAACTTGTTCCACTGATACAACCATACCCTGCAATTTAAGATGAACAAACTACCATCAATCCATGCAATAGTTATTACAGTAAGGAGAAAACTGCTCTATGTTTAAAAAGAAAATAAAATCAAAACTCAACCACTGGGATATGTTTTTCATTCCTTAGATGTCATCAGGTATACATTGTCCCAAAGCATTGAAAATATCTGACTCTTGTGTAACAAAGTATATTAAAAGTGACTGACATTTAATCTGTCAAGATCACTGTCTTGTAATGGCACAACAGATGGCTGGGCAGTATTACTTCTTACAAAAATGATTGCTAATCAATCCATGTGCATGTGTTGTTCACTTCACCCACTCAGCTAAATAAAGTTCAACAGCAGAGTGAACCACAGAATTTTTAGCTTTTTCTGAGCTTTTAGCCCACCAATAACATACACATTACAAATCAAGCCTACATCCACAGCAATATTTTGATTTTATATAAAATATTTTGTATCCTGTTGAAACGCAATAGGCTCATAAAGATGCATTTCTGTCTTTCACCTGAGGCCTTCTTCTTCCATTTGCTATTGTAACTCTCAACACTTTCCTATTTTTAGCTATAAAAATTAAAATAGTGGTTTGGGTAAATTTTTGAGTATGCCATTCCATTTTTTCACAGTATAACAACTAGGAAGTATCAGGAACCTTAAATCAGATAATTTATGTCTTTAAAAGAAGATGTCAAGTAGAGGAAGCTGAAGTCTATTCTGTTCTACTAGTTACACCTCTATGAGCTCTGTCTTCCTCAGATTTTTTACATGATGTCTCTGCCTGCAGTTTTTATTCGCTCTAGAGCAGCTGGCTGCCATTTGAATCATTTGAATTCTCAGTGAGGCTATCTGGTTGTTACTGAGGATGTAGTTTACATTGTGTATTTTTTATACACAGTAACTGAGGATTGGGAAATAATAATTGTGTAGATACCACATTTCTGTGTGCAGCTGTGTACACTTGCCGTCTAAAAAAACGATATTTTTTCTTAGTCCGTTCCTCCAATTTTCTGAGTTTTTATTCTGAATACATATAAACATTACTCTTTCTACCTGGCAACCTTCATGTCTAAAAACATTTCTTTCAGACTTCTTTTTACTTCTTAACTAATGCACTTCGTAAAAGTTTTTGATGTTCCTAATCTACATTTGACATTTTTCCAGATGAAATGTGCTTCTTAAATTAAAACCATCTAACTTCATATGCAGGAATATCTGGGGGATATAGAAGCAGTCTGTATTTAAATTCTAGGAATTTAAGCATGTTGTGTTAGTCTGCTTCTGGCTTCATTTTCCTTTCCAAGCTCACAGGCTTGTTTCCTAAATCCTACTGTTGTACTTCATTGGCTTCTTACAGTAGTTATTTTTCAGTCTGATTTTAACAAATTGCAATGGATATCAAAATATTGCCTTTGTAGTGTCTGTTATACACTGGAAAACCTCTTGCTTAGAGATTAGAAACCTCTTGAGAGATGAATTTTCTTTCTATGCTGTAGCTCTACTGCTTCTGTGCAGAGAACATCAGCACTGGTCCTTTACCAGCCTGGTGTGAGGCAGGAATACAATCTTGTGGATGTTACTTACTGGGCATAATTTTGTAATACTCCAAGTGTGAGCTACAGTGGATCTTAGGTGGATATTGAAAGGGAATATTTGTGCATTTATATTCATGTAATACTGGAATAGGTTGATGGATTGATAGCCATAAAAAATGAAAACTAATTGTCTATTAGTTAAGGAAAGAAAAATAGAAGTTTATATGTTCATATGAAGGCTTGGTGGCTGAAGAGACAAAGATAATACCTTAACATTGCGTTTGTGTGGATTCCAGCTGAATGAGATTGCCTGAGGTAAGAGCATAACCACCTTACTCTTCATATATAACTGGAGAAGAGATATAGGCTGCTACTGGGACTAATTCAGACCTTAAAAAACTTTAATTGACTTCTGAAGAAGGCCAGATCACTATTTCCATTTTTTCATAGAGAACTAGTAGTGACTCCATCCTCGTGTATATGACTCAATGGTCAGTGAGAGAAATATAAGCTCTTACTGCTACTGTATTGAAGTTTGCCTGGAATATAGGCTGTTCTGGCAGGAGCTTTCAAATAGTTTCTTCTCCAATTTTCTTCATCCCTTTTTAATGCTTTTTGTTCTGCTTCTGCTTTACCCATGCAAAGTCACAGAGCTGTAATATAATTCAAGCTGAGAGGGTCCCCAGTAGCTCTGTAGTCCAACTCTTTGCTCAAATCAGTGTAAAGTCAAAAATGTTGCCCTGAACTTTCTCTGTTCAGGTTCTGAAACCCTCCAAGGATGCAGATTGCAGTGTGTCTGGGCAGCCTCTCCTGCTGTTTGACTGAAAGTCAGAACTATACCTGATTTCATTTATTACCATTGTCTCTTTTATTTATTCATTCATTTAGTCACTTTGTTGCCCTGAAACTCCACAAAGATACTGGCTCCCTCATTTTAAAATCTTCTTTTTATGTATTGGAAAGATACTTCTAGACACCTCCAAAAAGTTCTATTTTACAGTCTGACGAAGCCTAGCTCCTCCAGCATCTCCTTATAGAGTACATTCTCCAGCTCCAGGGAACTTACTGGACTCTCACTGAAGTCATTCAAAGTTAGTTGGTGTCCTTCTTGTACTGCAATAGACATGTTAATCATAACTGGACGTAGTAGTCCAGATGTGCTCTAAAAATTGCTCGGTAAAAGGAAATAATGTGAGCTCCTTGTGATCTCAAAAAGTATTACACTTCAGAATCCAGGAAGCACATGAAATAAATCCGGAGCCTGTTTAGTGTATGCTAAATCTGAAGAGAATGCATTCTCATCTGTGTCAGAGTTCTCTGGCAAGCCCTGTCACCCTTGTCTGAGAAAGTCTTTCTCTAGAAAAGTCAGCACATTTCTTCCTTGTTTTGCTCTCATTCCACAAAGATACATAATACATACCAAAATATTTTTTTTTTCGAATTGGCAATACGTTGCAATGTTAAACGTAAAGAAAAGCCTAATAAAATTAAAACACAGATGAATTGAAACAAAGTAAAAAAAAAAATCTCAGTGACTGACATGCTAGAAAACGCATTGACTCAAAATTTCTGATCCAAGGGATAATAGAATTTAGCAGCTTGAAATGAATGAATAACACAATATATAACCTTCTCATAATTAGGACAAAGTTCAGATGGGGATTTACTGACATCACAAGCACAAGGAGCAAAGCAAATCCCTTCCTTCTGTTAGAAAGATTTCTTGTAGGCTTGAAACTGGGAAAAATCTTAACAGCATTGTGGTGTTTTACCTCAGGCCAGAGAGCTCACTGACAGAGAGGGTGTGTTGTGTTTTCTTAGATAATGACTCTGCTGGGGGGGGACAAGAGCACAGGGCTGGCAATAAATATTTGGTACCAAATAAACCCTGGTAGGGTTATGTGCTCTCAGTTAAGTACTGTCCAGATCCCCTTTCTTATCCCTTTCACATGCTCGCTGGCTTTGGCTTAGCCTAAAGACGCTCCACTACTTTTCCTGTATCTCCTATGCGAGTGAATGTCTTTAGCTGAGCAAGGGTGAAGGAGGGAATTTTTTGGGATGCTGATGAAGTATGGGTAAATAAATAAGCCTTCTCATATTGAAAACAATAATGGGTGAAACATAAGTGAATGTCTCTTTTTGTGTTTGTTAGCAAGAACACAGATATCAGGACTCACGTTTCTTTCTGTATGATGATGCTTGACTGCTGGTCAGGTGCTACAGTGATATTTTTAAGAGTTGGGACAAGACAAATCTGTGCTTGACATTGCTGAAAGCCAAATTATAGCAATTAGGAACAAATGAGCACTTCTTAGAGGATGAATATGAATCAGGGCATTATCCAGAGAGGTTGTGGTGTCTCACTCCTTTGGACAAAATCCTCAGCAAGTAGCTCAAGGTGTCTCTGCTTGAGCGAAGAAGTTGGACAAGATGACCTCCACAGGTACCTTCCTACTGCAGCTGTTCTGGGATCCTGTTATTATTTGCTATTTTCCCAGTAACAAGAAACTTTTAAGAAAATCTTTATTCTTTACAGTAGCTCTGATAGAGCTAGTTGAAAAGATCTCATGTAATTTGTATCAACTATTTTAACATGTAATCAGAAACTGCTCTGAAGAAGAAAAGCAGGCTGCACCATCAGGGTGAAAATGATAGCTGTTTTCAGCTTCAGAACAAGTGAGTGAACATTAAGGCTACCTGTTAATGTCGATAAGTAGTGGACCTGCAGCTACAAGTGGGACCTCTAAAAGCTATTTGTTAAGGAAAGTACAGTGGTTTTTTTGTTGCATCATTATATTACATAGAAAAAGACAACTCTTTCATGATGGTAGGATTTTGACTGAGAGCAAAGTGGTTATCTGCAGGATATCAGGTAAATCTTATCAACAAACCTAAATTGCTGAAGTTATTTAAATTTATAAGTTTAGCTTTCTTTTTTCTTTTCTTCAACAGTTGAAGCTCTGCATTTGGGAACTCTGATGGCAGCACATGGCTATTTCTTTCCAATCTCAGACCATGTTCTAACACTGAAGGATGATGGCACCTTTTATCGATTCCAGGTGAGTATTTTCAATATGTTCTTGACTTGTGCAAATCACAGGCCTTATAGAAAAGTTCATAGCAAATTTAACCACACTTTGTTTTTTACATAGCCTGGTAAAAGGTGCAAATTCCCCTAAAAATAAAAAGTGGTAGAAGGATTTTATTTATAAATTGCCAGCAAAGTGTTAAGATGATAATGACTATTTTCATATCTGGAATAAAAGTGTGATAATGCTCAGTGTGTACTATCTCCCATGAAATAAATTAATACAACATTTTGGAAATATAGTAAACTAAATTATCTTATTGCCTCTTATTCCTAGTATAGTCTTAATTTTTTAAAGGGGGAGATATTTTAAATATTAAGTCTATAGCAGAAATCTGATAAATAATGGAGGCTATATTTATTTTTCTTCTTTCGTGAGAATTTCCTTACTTGTAGCTCAGTGGTATCGGAGTAGTGTGTATTCTCCTAACAAGTGCAGACACATTTTTACATTGATCTGTCTGTTCCATTGTGTACAACAAAGATGCAGATGGTTCAGAACAAGCTGGAAACATAAATATGTATGTATGTGTATACCTACACTTGCACATACGTTATTCAGAAACCCACATAGTTGTATTTTATTATATTAAATTTCGAATTAAGGCCCTGGGAACAGAAGTGTTGTTTTTCTAATAATGACTAGTGGGCTACAACTTTGCAGAACAATACTGCTAACGCCTTGAAACAAGTATGACTGCAAAGTACCAGATTATGTATTCAATGGAAGGAATTAACTTTGCTGGTCATGTGCCACTTTTGACAATAGTAGTTGTGTTCTGTATTATTCTTTCTATTCCGTGGTATTCCTGGTAAGTATCACTGAAGGGTCTTTTCAAGATATTTATTGCTTTGCAATGATATGATGATTGTCATTATGAAATTGAGTTTGTTAATTCTTCTCCGTTACTTCTAACTGTATTAAATACTCACAGTAAAATAATATCTGGTAGAACAAAATCTATTGTTTTCAAGATATATAGGTCCAAGCTTTGTCTTAAAGATTGTTTAAATAAGAAACCATCAAGAATAAAATAGGACTGAGGTTGCAATCTTTAAAATGCAGAAGAAAAATGGAAATTGAAGACCAATCATAGTCTCAAACATTGTGTTATATTAATCTCTGTACAATATTTCACCAATATTTTGTGTTAAGTCCTATAGACCCACATGAAGACTTGTAATATTTGTATAAATCAAAATTCTTACATGACTATAATTAAATATGCACAGCACAGTCTGGCAAGAAAGAGAATTATTATTGCATACATGTAAACAGTATTATCCTATTTTCATATTTAGATCCTGTGAATCATACAGTGCAAAAAACTTGTTCTTCAGCAGAACAGAAAGCTAGGTGTGTGTATGGGTAGTAGTAAGAGCAGGCATTCCAAGCCCCCTTCCCTAGATCTGCAGATACCTTTGATCCTAGAGAGAGTATTTGAAGGAAAAGGATTTTTTTAAGCTCATGGGGCTTCATTCTTCTCAGTACTCTGTATAAAGAAGAGAGATGGCACATGGTTGGAGGGGCTTACTGATATTCTTATGAGGTTGGAAAGGAATCATGGAGTGGTTGAGGCTCCAGTTCCTGGCGTGGTGTCTGCATAAGCAGTGTCCAGAAGGACAAAATATACAAAGACTTAATTTTGCAGAGAATAGTACTTACAGGAGTGCTAGTCATTGAAGTCTGCAGAGCTGCTGGCCCGCTTCTGTCTCAAGCATGAGAAATAAGCACCTCTGCTGCCATGATAGTTTGACTGAAGGAAGGTACAGACTAGAATTAGCTGCACTGTGGACCACTGAGGGTGCTGCAGCTACCCTGCTGTGAGCTTTCCTCAGACAGGTCTACAGTCTACATGCTTGGACACAAAGCTTTAGTGAGGGCTAGAGTGCAAAATTTTCTCAGTTTATTTACATAAGTTAAAAATTTGCCACCTATTTGACAAATGCATATGAAATAAAATGCTTTAATCAAATGTTACTCAGTCTATATCTGCAGTGTTTGGGCTGCTAGCTGTTCTGTGGTGCCTTTTGCATTGCTATTCCTATGCCAACAATGTGACTTTGCTGTTGTGACAATGCAACTTTAGCTGTTAATGCATAGGATGAGAAAAAATTCATAGTGGTGACACAGCGTTGACTGGAGTTATAACAGCAAAATTACTCCATGTTCTCCACCAAAATAAGGCTAGTATAAAATCTGTTACTGAACTGTTAAATTAGAAGATGAAGAGAGTGCATTCAAATGGGAGGAAAGGTTGAATTTTGCAAATGTGTGAATTTTGCATTAGAATAGATGTTCAGGTGCTTTGCAAATAGTATCCTCTAAGTATTGGACAGGACTCACGAATTTCTGGATATTTTAATAGAAAGAGAAAACCACGCACCTGCCAGCGCTGAGAAGTTCAGAAGCCGTCCCTGCAGAGAAATCTCTGCAATACAAAGACCTGACCTACAAAAACCAGACTAGCTATAGTAATGTTCTCCATGCACTTGGTGTTTTGTTTTCCAAAGGGTGACACATTCCCACCTGACAGTAAAATTATCTCCAGCTTGGTTTAAACCACCTTCTGTTGTATAGAAATAGCTAAAAGGAGTGAAGATTGTGCTTCATTTGGACAAATGCCCTTTTATGGGCAAAAATGATACTTTTTCAGTTATTACTCTTGCCATCAGGAGGCAAGAGTATAGTTACATCTGCTTTTTAAAATAATGTGAAATAATAATTAAAAAAAGTCTGGATCATTCATTGACCTACTCAGGTGTTAATTAGGTTAGTTTCTGTGATATCAATTCAATTCAAAGAAGATGGATCTAAATATTAATTGCCTTATTAAGAGAGGAATTTTTTTATCAGTCTCAGTAAGGAAAAGCAGAGACAGCTGCATTGCCTTTTCCTGGTAATTTAAACCTGGGACCAAAGAAGGAGCTGAATATTTGCTCATCATCTTCCTCTACATGAGAGCAAATAGATATGAGGGGTCCAAACAAGAAAAGCAAGCTGCACCTTAGAAACCATATCTTCCCCGGGCCAGGGATTACTCATGGAGACATTTCATCTATTCACACAAGTGATAATATGTCCATCCTGGTGAGGAATGCCTGACTTGCCCTCTCAGCTGGGAAGCTTCTGTAATATCATCCTGCAGACAAAATATACTGATTTCCTCTGCAAGTTCTAAATGCATAGTGTCTCTTGATGTTAATAGTGAAAAATAAAGTCTTCTAATATATTTTGGCTGTAAACAAGCTCCTAGGATACTGAGAATAGTGATAGTCACACTCCCATTTTTATATGAGATTAATTAATGATTTAACATAAATTAATTTTCAAAGATGAGGGTTAGGTTTTGCTGCTGTTTTGTAACTTCTAAGTTGAAAGGCACAAATATCTGAGAAATGTGTGAAAATGGGAACAGTTTCACACTTTGAAAGCACGACTGTGGTGAAGAGAGCAGCAAAATTCATGGACCTTGGGAAGATGAAGGTGTGGACTTTGATGTCTTCTTGTGTTCTACCACTGGGAACATGTTCTTGACAAATGCATTTAACCTCTCTGGTCTTGTTTTCCCGTGCCTAAATTTGGCATAAAATTATATAGCAATCACTGTCAGGATCTTAAAATATCTTTGTTGCAAAATAGTTCAGAGTGTGAAGTGTTGTGGACACCTCATGTCTTAGGTGGAATTACGTTGCTCTATGCACCTCTCTGAGTCAGCCTTGCTGAGCTGGCTGCCTCTTGGCTCACCCTGAACTGGCCTCTGGCCATTCTGAAGGCTGAGTCTGTGTCAGCTCTTCAGGCTCGCTCCAGAGCCTTTCTGGATCTTCTACTGTGCCTTGAGGGAAGGATTTTATTGGAAGCTAGATTTTAGAAATGTAAAAGAAGTAAGTTATCTTATCCAATATTTGGCAGATTTTCTTTGGCAATTGCAAGTGCAATAATGAATTCATTGTTTTTTCAGCTCAGGCTTGTCATATTCAGGTTCTGCTAAGGTTTCTAAGAGAAAAAGATTTCAAATCCATATGTCTTTCTGACTGCCTCATCAGTGCCACTTTTGATTTTTTTTAACTCCTTACTCAGACACATTTTGTCCCACATTGCTTTCCATGCTCATCCTCTTTTCAGGTTAGAAAAGAGGAGTCAGCGAGCTAAAATCTTGTTTCCAAATTCCTCAATCTCATTTTTATTGATTCTGAGCTAACCATGGAGCAGCTTGCTTTCTGTATGGACTTGACAGTACTAGACTAGCAATCTTACCCTTTTACTTTACCAAGAAATCATTTTTGTCAACTGCAATGAATGTAAAATAGGATGCCAGTGAATTCTGCTATCCATCATGCAAAGCATTTGAGATTGTGCATAACTACTTTTCAGCAAAGACTTGATTTCTGCTGTTTATAATGACTCCCTGGTGCCTGTGAGAAGAATAGCAGTAATATGAAAAGGTTTATAAGTTATTTGAATACTGCCCTCCCCCCCGCCATCCAAGTAACTGGGTTTTAAAAAATTTCATGGAGTGGAGCAGCTTCAGAGACAACAACTCTTTTCTTATTACTATCAACAAGGGGTAGCTGAAAGATGCTTAGTGATTTCCTTCCTTGGTAATGCAGTTTAATGCATAGGAATTAATCATGTTTTATAAAAGCTGATAGGCAACACTGAGTTTTACAAGTGGCTGTTTCATTAGCTCAGATATTATTATTGATTAATTTTGAGGTAGAGCCAAAGCGGATCTATTTACATTATCACTCGGTTGCTTACAGTGCATAGCAGCCAATTGTGCCAATTTGTTTATTGTGGAATATGTTTATTGTGGATTTTGTTTCATATGGCTTTATTAACAGGAGGATTATGGATTTATGTGGTTAGGTTTACCTAATGATATTAGTGTATAAAGCAAGAGAACCAGTATGTGTTTGTGTGTGCAAAACCAGTTTTCTATCAATGGCATAGCGAACTTTGCAACTGTTTTGTTCTGAAGGCTTTAATGTATCTGCAATCACATCTGCAGTGCTAAGCAAGTCTTATTTCCCTAGCTCCTGACTTGTCCTGGCTGCTGATTCAAATCACACCTACAATTAAACAAAGTGTCTCAAAAGCATACTGATAAAAACTGGCAGCATTATTTCTGCCTGGGCTGATAAACAGTACTTGACTTTCCCTAAAGCGTTCTACCACCCACCTTCCTTCAGCTATAAGTGGGATGTCATGGCAAAATGACAAATGTTTGCTGTTTAATACTTCTTCTTGATGAACTCTTCATATTTGCTTCTGAGGAAAAGTAAAATTCCTAAGCATGATAAATCCTTTAGGTTTTCTACACTTAAAAAAAAAAAACAAAAAAAACGCCAAAACCCCTCAGTATTTCATAATCTTCTCTATGAAAATGGTGGTGTTGTGGTACATGTTATACCACATCCATAGCTCACCTGGGTGAAATCTTCACTTATGGGTTTCTAGATCATGAAGCAAGGCACACAGTTTGTGTAATGTTTGCTATAGGAATATATGACATTGGGAGGGATGTTATAAATCTTCTACGGTGTACTTGGATATAGAATTTGTAACAAATAGTTGAACCAAGCTTTGTTTGCATAGTCTGGCTGTTTAGAAGGCAGTTTATGTGAGCAGAGCTTCCTTGCATTGTTGTGGGATTTTTTTAATAGATCAGAGGAGAACAGGCAGCTTTGTCCTTTGCACATGCCTCTTATTCTCATTCCTGACCTCATTCCATGGCACCCGGGATCTTATCAGACGCTTCTTATTTCCTAATCCTTCTGTATTGAACAAGGCAAATCTTTTTCCTGTGGTCTTCATGGATAACCTCTCTAGCAAATTCTTCTCAGAGATTGTTAAATATCTGGAGCGTGAAATTGTGTGGAGACTTTTGAAACAGAAATGGAAACGTAAACTCAGCACATGCACTATAGTCACGTTATGTGATTAAACTGTTTGATGTCTGTAATAAGGAACAAGGTAAACTTCAGATTAAGACCAGAATTTTATGACTGTTAAAACCAAGCAATTACACAAGAAAATGTAGAATATTCTTTTGGAAAAAACATCAATCATGTTAACTACATGCAAGTTTATTGTTGGTGCTTTTTGTCCATACAATCACAGCATTGCAAAAGTCCATTAATCAGAAACTGATTTTTATATCATGCTTTATTTTCAGTGTCTAGGGGTTTTTTTAAGATTTTTTTTTTCTTGATGTTTTGGACTTTCTTTTTGTGTAAGTCTTAATCTGTCCCTTATATTTTTTTTTTTTGTTCCTGTGTTTAGGAGAGTTTTCCTTGTCTCTGCACACATCAATGCCATTTCTGGCTTTGAAAGTGTATAATAGGTATCTACTCTTCAAATACAACTTTATCAGCAGCTATAGCTGCTTTTGAGCAGTTATCTTAGGGTGATACCGTAGGTCTTTATTTGCTGATAAGAAAGTAATGTAGGACTTTGCCTTGGTCAAAATACATAGCATCTACTGTTTATTTCTCATCTAGTAGGGATTTTACACTGTCAGTGACCTAATATATTTTTGAAAAATCCAAATATTAGTAACCTTTAACTTTCAACGATTAGAAACTTACAGTGTATTACAACTGTTCAATCTAGAAAGTAGATCTAGAAAGATTATAAAAGAGAAAATTTAAGCTTTTCACCTTTTCTGGAAAATACAGTTCTTCTCTTTGCTGTAATTGTCTGAAACTCCTCTGCTTTATGTGATTTTTTTTTTTTAATAACTGTCCATATTTCAAAGGTTACTTGAATGAATATTTTTTCCATGTATAAATGACCCTTCAGGTAACTCGCACCCCTTTAAATATCGTGCGGGTAATTCAATACTTTTGATAACTCTCACCAGCTAGATAGCAGTTGTTATAGAGTACTAGAGATAGAGGAGAAATACCAGAGCACAAATTTCATCATAATATTTGCACATGCATGTAAATCACAGTCCTGAGAAACCAGGAATTGTTCATTACTCTGGTGAGGCTTTTTTTTGGCTTTTTCAGAACTAAACACAGTTTACCCACATGAAAACACAATAAATCCTTAAGCTTTCTGCACTGAATTTCATCAGCCTTCTAACCTGAACTGTTTGACCTCATAAAAATATTTCCCTCCCTGATTTTTTTTTTTTATTTTTGCCCTGGCCTTTACCCTGTAGCCTTATCTCCATGTCCAAATTAATTTTGGGTATGTTCGCAGAGCTGATTGCAGGCAGAATTGAACTTTGTTCCCTCTGGGAGCCAGCTGGCTGGAGGCCAGCTCTGGCCACGTTGCAGTGCCTGAGAGGATGAGCTGTACTTCTCAGCAAGTCCCATTAAATGCATCCCAGCACCAGGCAGGCAGGGTCATGGCTTGCAGTCAGAGACAGCTTGTGCCTGCCCAGCTCAGAGCATCGGCAAGGAGAGCTCATGGCTGTGTGTCATTCCCTGGGCAGAAAGACCTTTACTTGCCCACAGTCTCCCTCCTTCTGGACATTCAAACAAAGAAGGCAGTTAATAATCTTCTGTACTTATCTGTTCTACCTGTTATTTGAACCCCTTTTTCATATGGTATTGTTTGCCTTTTACTGGGGTTTCTTTTTGGCTTGCCTTATCACACATCACTGAAACTTTTTAATATGGCTTATCATGTGCTTTGCTAATTAAAACTCATGTTCTCCTTTAACTTTTCTGCTTTTATCTCCCTGACACAGGGAGGCTGAGACTCATCCTTAGTAGCCAATGTATTATTTTGTGCTTTTTTTGTCGTTTCTTCTCCACATTTAGGATACACCTTTCTGTCCTTCACAAAAGCCTCGGTCATCTCTGTCTCCTAGCGAGCTAAAGTGATAACATTTCACAACACTGAAGATCATGTCCCCTTTCCCATATTCTGTTTAGTACCCGCACTGCCTTCACCACCAAAGTGCAAGTTCCAGTAAAAGTTAAATGTGTTATTTCAACTAAATGCTGAAAACAGTACACCGGCCATGCATAGCTTTTAATTTATGTATGGAACAACAAAGTCTTCCTCTAACATCACTAACATATAGTCATGAATATATAGTATTTGCTCACAGTCTGTTATGAATTGAATGCTGGAAGCAATTTTTGTGATTTTTCTCTACATCAGAGGATGGAATTTATTTTTTAATCTCAGCTGGTATGGAAGTATATGTAATTTGTCAAGAGAAATCCTAAGTATGCATGAGGAGCTTTAATATGGATTTTGCAGCAAGTATGCTGACAGCTGGAAGAGTTTCAGCTGAAGTGCTGCCTGAGCAGATATAGTTTCTATGTACTTAGTAACCCTCACTATATACTTTTCCCAGAAGGTCAGCTTGAACCTGTAAACAGAGGTCAGCTGTGCTTTTCTTTTTGGGCCTCTCTGGAGATACATTTCATGCCTCTAAGGAAGGGCTGTTGTCCCTTCCTGAGTTTGTAAACTGTATATTTCAATAATGGTGACTTTTTACTTTATATGAATCACTCTATTGAATTAATTTTATAGCTGCTTCTCCAAAATGTCCTGAGTACTGCAATTCATTCTTTAGGGGTTCCTCGTCTTTCCATTTGTGCCTATATATATTTCTACTGGTCACTTTGATTTCAGTGGCACTGTGAAGGAATGGCTGATCAGAGAATTACTTATTGTTGCTCCCTTACAAAGTACAAAACAGTTTGCAAGAAGCACACCTTAGCCTTTGGGGTTAGCTTGTGATAGTTCTTTTTTTATCCTTTAGCTCCTTGCTGTTGCTTGTGAAATAGCAAGTTCTGAAATGCTTCTATTAAAGTTGAAGCATTAACGTTACAATACTGAGAGATTTTTCACAATATACATTTAATTTGACAATTGGTGTGAAAGTGTGACCCTTCAGACCTGCTGGTTTCCAGATTAACATTTTAAAGCGAAGTGGGTAGCAAAGAGTTTTCCATTTCTGCAGCTGGGAGATTTTTGAGAAAAAAAAACAATAAGAGAGAGTAAAGCAGAAGCTTTTCTTGAAGAAGCACCTGTGTTTTGAAATACCACTCCAACCAGTTGACACATTTAATGAGTTTCATTCAACTGCTCAAATATTATATAATTCTCTGTATCTGTGTGTATGGGTGTACGTATAGATTGGTCACTCAATCACGGAATGTTCTGCATTGGAAGGGACCCACAGGGATCATGGAGCCCAACTCTTAAGTGAATGGCCTGTACGGGGATGATGCGCTGTGTAAAAAATGCTATAATAATTTGCATTTTAACAAAAAGTTGCTATTGTAAAAATGAAGTTATTTGCATGAAAAGTGCCTCTACTTTCGTATATTCTTCATGTGTTAGAAGTGAATTATTTTAACAGTACGTTTAACCCAGTTTTATTAAGCATAATGTTGAAGTACTTTTTGGTATTCTATTGTCTTTCCCTTAAAAAAAAAAGACTTTTTAAATCACAGCTGGTAAACATTTATTAATGAACTTTGATATCTTTGTGGAAATAGGATGTTTTTAGTGGCATTTTAAACAATCAACTCCTAAAAAAGAGTATTGAATATTAATCTGTGTTAATGAAAACTCTCAGAAATCAAGAACCGAATGAACCTCAAAGGATCTTCTGTCTCTATACCTTCTAAAACTGATGTTCCAGGACATGTGAGAGGTGTATTTCTAGGGAAGATGTAAAGACAACCTCACTACCTAGCCTTGTGGGTTTTGTTCCTCTAACTTTGAGAACAAAAAGAACACTTTATTTTTGTTTTTCAATCTTTTTCTGACAGTAACATGATAAACAGGTGTACAAATGTAATTTTCTGTTTTGATGCCTATGTCAAAAATGTCAAGTTAACAGTATAATAGATCTACCAAAAATATTAATTGATTCTGAAAACCAGTGTCAATCCAAGGACTGTATAATGCTTGCATTGTCTAACTTGAGTTTCCTACTTCTTTGTTTTGTCTATAGACACCCTATTTTTGGCCATCAAATTGTTGGGAGCCGGAAAACACAGACTATGGTCAGTGTAGAAATACTTCCTATTTCTTTTGGAAATTATGCATTATATTAATGAATGCATCATTGCACTCTGTCTTGTTTCACCATCCCGCTATTTAAAACAGAATTATATGTCATGTAATTCCATGTAATGCAAGAGCTGCTAATATTGAAATGAATGTGTTGTTACCTTTTTCAACGTTTATCAGAAGTTTGTCAAAGTCTTATTTTGGAGTGAATCTGAAGAGAAAAGAGAAAAACCCTAAACCCCAAAATTCAAGACTCATTAAAACCTACCTTGCCATTTACATCCTCTGTTTGCTCCAGCAAGTGTAATTATTCACAGTGAGAAAATCTCAGTGAAGCAGAGAACACTTTATTGATAGTTATGCAGTGGTTTTATCAGATTGAGACCCAAAGATGTGCCTAGTTTAGAGCTCTCATTTCTGATATACCATGTGGAAAATTACTTATTATGGAAACTAATATGCTTCTAATACAAACTATATTAGAAAATACCTTGTTTATTTGCCTGTGTCTTGGGTGTTTATTAATAAATTATATATTGTAATTACTGATGTGTGCTTAGACAGAAAAATCTGAAGATAATAGGTAGTAAAAATTAGAAAAAAATCCCATTAAAAATTATAACAAAATTAGGTGCCTGTATACATCAACTAGTGACCTATGTTTTAAAGAAAGTGGGTCTATAAGCAGCCTCCTCTTCATTCTAATCCATACTGTAAGTACTGAGCTTATCTGAAGACCAGGTCACTTATTTAGGTAACTGAACATGCACATGATAGATTACGTTTTCAAAACCTCAGACCATGAAAGTCTCTTTTTACAGCTTTTTGGAAATTTAGGTGAGCGTTCACTTGCAATTTCGATTCTATGCCCTTGGGAACCAAAGTGTTTGGGGATGGATGGCTCCAGTAGATACTTCCTTCATTTTTGGAGCAGACATAGTTTAATTTCAAATAGATTACCAAATAAAGCTATTTTAAGCTGAGACTCTCAGCAGAGCTGAGTGTCTTCAGGGTAAAGTTTGAAAATGTGACTGTTTCCTCATCTAAAAGGAATAGAAAAATATTCAGTTCTTTACTGATATTTGTAGATATCCAGTAAATAGTTATTGAAATCTCTCAAGGAGGAGGGATTCTTACCACATGTGTGTGCTTAGTCAGTCCCTATGAGGAAATTAGTCACTGAAAGAAAAATGACTGATTTACCACTGATTACTTCAGTACAGTCTCCTAATATATTAAAGATCAGCAAGTAATTTACTGTGGTTTAAGAGACATTGAGTTGTTCAGCTGTAATGTATATCGCATTACCAGGGTGATTTTAATAAATAATTATATGCTTAACATATAATGAACTTGAGATCAGGCTGAGAAAGTTTCTGTTAATATCCTTTTGTCTAAAGTAAGAGACATGAACTTTCCAGTCACAGCTGAACAGTGGATTGGTCAATGAATTATGAACCTTAGTCGGTAAATAAAAATCTTGTATCATCTGTCCAGATTTGGCATGCCAGGAATATAGAAGTAAACTTGGAATCAGTCTTCATCATGCAGAGAGGTGCCTTTGTTGAACAGTAAATGTACTCCTTTGAGAGCTTCTGAGATTTAAATATGTTCCACTTGCTGAATTTAAGCTCTTCTGTTGCAGAGGGGAGAAGGAAGGGGAAGCAAACCCTCCAACCTAGCTCTTTGCTTCTTCCACGCCATAATCCAAAAGTGCAATCCTGTAAGAAAAACACCCACAGCTTCCCCACAGCAACAGGGCCAGAGCATTGCGCTGGAGCTACCACAGGTGGCTGTGTGTCACCAGAACTGGATAGTGCTAGAGCATTTGTAGGAAAATAAACTTTGAAGGCACCTTTTCAATACTGTTCTTGTTAGGTTAGCATCTTCTGAGTCCCAGAAATTAGCATTTGACTTATAAACAATAGTGATCAGAGGAACACAGGAAAGCCAAAATAATTAGTTGAAGTATTTAAGAAACCAAAGCAAATCTCAGGTAGTTTTGGAACATTTTGAGAATATTAAAGGATCAATTTTACCTCAAATATACCCCAAATAGGTTCTGCAGATTTTCACAATAATTGTTGCTTCCTGGAAAATATAGCAAATAGAATTTATGTTTTTACAGATATGCAAACCCATTTCATACTTATCATGCATTGTAGTGGTGTGCAGTGCTACCAATTTCATGGACTTGTCCTGAACAAGCTGGAAACTGTGCCCTCTAAAACTAATGACTGTGGCAGGCATTAGAAGTCTCTCAAGACCAGCAAAAAGTAAACTCTCAGTGTAATCTTCCTTTATCAAAGTTATTAACAAAGCAAACCACTTTCTTTGGTGTTAACCTAATTTTAAAAGCCTTTGAAAATATACTAGAATTTTGTTTTAATTTAAAAATTAATCCCAGTCATTCATCATTACTCACCCATAGCTGGGCTACTGTCCAGAAGGCAGCATACTGCCAGGAAAATAATTTATCTTAAACAAGAAATTAAATGGGATTGAGATACTGTGTGCTAGTTTATTACAAGAACTAACTAAGAAACAAATAATCCTTACATATTTGTATAATATGTTAAGATCTTCTTTAAAATAAATCTCGATCTTTGTGAGCTTCTAATATCAAATATTTGCCTTAAAAAAAAGAAATCTGTAGAAAATATGACTAAAAAGGACATGCAAACAGAATCTTTGAGAATGTCAAAAAACCACAGACACATTTTCATAATGCTGTAGTGCAGTGCTATGTTGTGGTGACAAAAAGAGGGCTTGGATTAATTTAATTTATGTCAAAGTGGAAAATAGCCTTTTGATTGTAATTTCCAAAATATTGAATATGATCATTCTGAGGTTACTGAGAAACTGCTAAATTTCATAAAGTGCTGAAAATCTCCCTCCTTTTTCTTGAAAATTGTTCTTTAAGAGTTGTCAAGGGAGATTCCTCAAACTGCAAATAATTTTTACAAAGGCAGATCCTCAAGTTCCATCTGTTGAAGTCCCATTTTAATGCCATATGTCTTGGAGTCCACCCAGGCAGGACACATTGTTCCATGTAGAATCCCATTGGTTTTGCTGTGATTATGTTAGTGAAAATAAGTAATAATAATAACAAAAACTACTATTATTAAGGCCACTGTAGTTCAAATAACTGTATTTTTCCTGTTTCTCCTTAACTCTGTGAGTTAAGTCATGTTCCTGAATTATTATTTGGTTTTGTGACAAATAGAATTGGATCTCAATTCAGAGAACTGGCTCTTGAGAAGAACACAGCTAGTGGCTGAGCATGTGACCTACTTGTAATTATCTTCTTTCTTACAGATATAATTTTGTTACTGACAGATTTTTTTTTCTGGCATATTATAAACAGGTCATGTCATTAAGACATAATTAAGTATGGAGGCTTGTTAAGACAATTGCATTCCAGAAAGAGGAACTATAAGGCCACCTGAAATTGTTATTCCACAAGCATTTGGTCTCAGTTCCCATGGAACCTGTCAGGTTCTCTTGGAGGTTTAGTGACTCACAGCTGCTGCAAATTTGAGGCATTTAGTCCATTACTGTTCTGTTTTTTGAATAACTAAAAAATATGAAAGTTTAGTGAAAATTTCCATTCACAATAAAATAACAATTATTTGCTTGGGTTTTTTATTCCTTAGGCTTAATTTAACATCAGTGTGATAATGTAAGAGGCTTATAAGAATTTCAGATGTATAAAATATGATGAATTAGTAATTTTTCCTCATTTTCTCTAGTGAACTTTTGTGGATGGTTAGACTCAAAAGTATCTGTGACAGATCAGACTTTTTCTTACAGTTAAATTAATATTAAAAAAAAAGAAATATGCTCAAAGGAGAGAAAGAATAAGATTTAGAAAGTGCCACAGTCACATACAGTCTTCAGGAGGTTTAGACTCATACTAGAAGAGTCAATCGCATCTCTATAATTGCAACAGGATGTTGTTTGAACCTTGTAATTTTATTTGTGTGCAATTCTCTCCAATGAGTTAAACATGGAGAAAGACTGCAGAATGTTGGTAAGTTATGGAGAACACAGTAAATAACAGATAATGCAACATGAGTTTAAGACCTCTTGACCATGTGATCTTTAAAGGATACTAAATGAGACTATTTTTCTCTATACTCAAAGCAAATTCTCAAATTCTGCAGCTGTGAAGAAGGACAAGTTTTGAAAATGTAACATATTTTCAGTAGCCTTCCAGGTAAAGTCATGTATTACAAAGGGAATCTCCTAGGAAATTGGAGCAATCATGGGGGCTGGGGGAAGTCTTAATTAATTGCTCCCTTTAAAAGTGTAAGATACCTGTCTGGATAAGTGCTGCAATTTTTTAGATAGTTACGACTTTGCTATCTAGCCTGTGTTACAGTAAAATGTGGTAGCTATTTACTTTTGCTGTGTCAAAACTGTTGTCTCATTGTTCTCCAGCAATTTTAAGAAAGCAAAAGTCTTTCCTAATTAAAGTTGTTTGATAATCAGCTAACAAGTGGGTCTGAACCAAACTTCCTTCCTAATGACTGATACTTTGTTATTGCGTAAAAGTGAGCTGACAGAGACCTCTCGGTGTTCTGCCTCTGCTCCTCTGTCCTAACAAGAGCCATTTCCCCTGGGTCATTTCCCTCTTCTCTCCCAAACTTGCAGTAGTGCTAAAATATACATAGTGCACTAAAACTAACTGCAATCATGTATCATGCTTTCCTCATGTTGAAAATTTTCATATAATTTTCTCTTTAGACTTTATTGCCTGCATCTTTTACGTGCCTAGCTTCAAATCCCTCTATGAAAATTTTACTAGTCCGGGAATTTTCTCTCTCATTTGTCTTTCTGTACCCTTTACCATAGAGTGACTGTTTGGAAGGACAACTGTACAGAGTATGCATTAGATATTTTCTTTGCCCAAATGCACAGGGAGGATTTCCTTGGCAACGGCTTATTAGTAAGCGATTTGTGTTTGAGAAATACTGATCCCTATTGCTTACCTGAACTCTGCTGGAACATTGTGTGTGCTCAGCATCTCTGGAAATCAACCCATAACTATGAGTTAATAGCTTTGGGCAAAACTGGTAGCAGAGAAGCACTTTTGATACAAATTTTCATCTATAAATAAAAAATTATTTGTTAAAATTCATGCCATGAGAATTTAATAAGAATGTACAGATAGTTTCCGGAAAGTTCTGCCATTCTATAATCTCAAATCTTGATTCTCAGTTCCCATTTTTTCAATAGCTAATGTAACAGTATGTCAGGATTGACTCCTGCAAACAAGTCTTTTAAGTCCTTAATAGAGATCCCTGCGTTAAGGACCTGTCTCTCAAAATTTTTCGGATTTATAGGTGTGGAAAGAAACAGACTTTTCCCACTAGCACTCAAGTAACATACTAAATTGTTGCTAAGACTGGGTTGTGACTCCTTAAGTGAACCACTTGCCTTTAGGAAGCTACATATACAGAATATGTTGACTAAGATCTTGGTGGCAGCACTAAGTGAGAAGTACAGTCCACCAAGAATAACAACCCCTCAATACAAATGTGTCTGGTGCCAATGCTTGCTATGCATAAAATTTGATCTGGGCAGAACCAAATCAAATGAGCTTTAGGAAAGACACTTACATTAGCAGAAATGTGGAAGAGGTGACCTACAGTATTTTTTCCCACTCTGAATTCATATACCATTATATTTCTCTGCAGAGATATATTATTCACTCATTAGAAGCTATCTCTGTCATATAAATGATGAAATGAAAGTCTCACTCCAACAAGCATGGCCTGAATTTTGTTCTGATCCTTGCTAATTCTGACATTGACAAACCATTGCAATGAGGGCTTTGTAACCAGGAGGCATTTTGTGATAATACTTTCCAGTTGTCTCACCACTTCAGAATTTTGTGCTTACCTGAAATATTCTTTCTATAAATGTGTAACTTACTCCTATAATATGAGGAGCATGGAAAATGTGTTGGGCCAATGCATTTGGGTGCTCACATAAGAAAGGGTAACTGATCCAAGTACCTGTTTCGGCAGTACTGTTTTAAAAGCATTGATAATCTGCATCGAAGTCCCCTATAAATAGAAATAAAATTCTTTATCAGAATTCTGAGATTCACAAGCATAACTTCGAATTGTCAGAACTGCTTTCAAGTTGCCATGTTGAGTAAAATAAACAGGTTTCATAGAATATCATGAACTGGGAGGGCATCACAGGGATCATTGAAGTCCAGCTCCTGGCTCTGCACAGGACACCCCGAGAACCACACCATGTGCCTGAGAGTATTGTTCAAACACTGCTTGAACTCTGACAGTCTTGGTGCTGTGACCACTTCCCTGGGAGCCTGTTCCAGTACCCGCTCACCCACCATCTGGGGGAAGAATCTTTTTCTAATATCCAGCCTAAATCTTCCTGGACACAGCTTCAAGCCTTGTCACTGGTCACTGCAGAGAAGAGGTCAGTGCCTGCCCCTCCTCTTCCCCTGACAAGGAAGCAGTAGACTGCAATGAGATCTCCCCTAAGTCTTCTCTTTTCTAGGCTGAAAAACCAAGGGTTCTCAGCCCCTGCTTATATGACTTCCCTTTATCCCATCCCCACGAGTGACCCAGATTAGAAACGTGTGGAGGAAGCAATGCTGGTGCACTACTGTGATCACCATGGCACGATGGTGCTTCTCCAGCACCAGTGTCCCTGGAGGAGTGGACTCTGTAACTATTTACACGCTAACCCTAATGGAATTTTGGTGCTCAGGTCCCCGTCACCGTGAGTGGTCCAGGTTAGAAGGATGGGGAGGCAACAGTTCTGGCACTCTGACAGGCTCTGCTTTGCATGCCTTTTCCAGCCCTACTGTCCCTGAAGCTGTTCTGACTGTCTGAAAATGTAACCATAATGGCAGTTGAAAGCATTATGATAATATCAAGAAGTATGAAGTAATTCAATGGATGCAATTTTAAATCATGTTTGACACCTGAATATTCTTTGTCTGATCCTATAGTTCATATAGCTTGGGTGACCTTTCTCCCATACCCATTTTTGTCACCCTGCAGGATTTTCCAAGGCCATCATCATCTAGGGACTTCTGTATATTGAAGATGAATTTGCCTTTTTCTAATACTTGATCTTTCGGTAGTTTTAAGTTTGGTTTCTTTCTTACCCTTAGTTTGTTCAAGAAAGTCCTCTGCTTGCATAAATGTATAATCAAATTGTTGGCAGTCCATATTTAGCTTTCCTGAAGAGTTATAGGAAAGAATAAGATCAAAGAGTATAGTGTAGAGAAGGGGAGGACTTTTTCATGAGTTAAGGTTTTGACAATTTGGCAGCTTACTGTACATAAACCACCATGGTCTTCCTTCTAATTCAATGTTATTAGCATTTACTAAAGAGTGTGGTTCTTTTATAGATACACAAGGCTCTGAGGTGACCCATTTGTCCACCCCAGAATTGTAATAATTTTTTTTAAGACTAAATGAAACTCAATAGCTGTTGGAAAGGGCAATTTTCTTTTTCTACTGACTAAAAGCGGAGGTGACTTAAAGATGGTATGAAATAGCCCTAGAAATTCCAATGTTTAGAAAGATATTTTATTTCATGCATTACATCCTGCAGTCATGTTTTGTGCCGATTGTCCTGTAATTCTCCACCTGAAGCAGGCACTTGCATATAGAGGGAGAACAGTCTGCCTGCAGGGCACTTTGAAACCCTTAGACCTTGCAGTACTTTTGTTTTCTTTGCTCTTTAGATACGAACTAGGCTTATTCACACTTACTCTGAAAACAGGATTTTGCCTCAGAGAGTAGATAAATTTAACCTGGCCTCAGTGGAGATAACGAGTGTTCACTGAAAGCACGCCCACCATCTGGGATGAACCAAGCTGTGACACCACTGGCACTGGGACAATTATGTTTGTGTTCATGGTGGTTGCATAGCCATGGGCTCCAGAGGCCCAGTTGAACTTCCATTGAATTTTGCTGTGGCCTTTCTTCCACTGGAAAAAAAATGAATTAGTCTCTGTTTAGCAACAAGATAAAATTCCCTAGTGTGAGTTTTGGGTGAAAGTTCTGGTTTTTGGTGGTTTTTTGATTAGTTTTTTTTTTGTTTTGTCTTTGTTTGTTTTGGGGTTTTTTTATTGTTGTTTGTTTGTTTTTTGTTTTAGTGGTTCTTTGTTTTGTTTGTTTTTCTTTGGTTGTTTTTTTGTTTATTTGTTTGTTTGGTTGGTTTTTGTTTGTTTTGGTTTTGTTGGTTTTTTTTAGTAACTGTGTGTAATATAAAGGGTACTCAGTCCAGTTTCTTGAGTCTAGAATCAAACCTGTCATAAACTCTGTGATCTTATCTAAAGAAAAAATGTATGGGGATTTCTTAGGAGCTTTCAAGTGTAAGTCAACAGTTAAGAATAGGAAACAAAGGTAACTAACCATGAAAATGGTTTTTTTGGGTGTACCAATTTAAAAATTTGGAAGAGGGAAAACATAGAGACATTCTCTTTATGCAGCTCTGGCTTTGCAGTTTCAGTTGAAACTCTCAGATTTGCTCACATTTTGTGAGTGCCTAAACAGATTTTTCAAGAGCCAGTAGGTTGTATTTACTGCACAGCTACTGACGTGTGTTTCAGTACTGGTTTGTTGTTCAAATATCCATTTATAAACATCACTGACCATCTTTCATTATGAAATGTTACAAATTAATATGGCCTTTAAAATTATTGGCGAATCTGTTTTCTCATGGTAATCAGTCACTTCTAAAACATAAGCTATAGCATTTAATATATAATTCAGTTTAGCAGAGGCAATTATGTTGATTGCAAAATCCATCAGAATACACTGGCTCTAAAAATAAGAGTGCATAAGGCAGTCCATATTTAGCAAATTGAGGTTATTAATCAGACCCTGTTCCTTGCATATCATTCATCACCAAGGTGGGCATTTTTCAGCACCCTTGTCAGGAAGTGGCAAGTGCAGGCAGCTCCGCAAGGCAGAGTAAGCAAGAACTTAGGCTGGCAACAGTGCAGGCAGGAGCAAAGTAGAGCATTGGTGCGCTACAGGGCTGGTTAGAGAGGTACGTACAACACAGCTCAAGCCTGTGCCAGAGGAGTAGGTAGGCTTGAGCACAATTCCTGGGCACAGGCCTCATTGGAGCCCCTAGATGGGCTGCTCGGTGCAATTACAGCTTCTTGGTGTACGAGGGCCCTGGCCAGGAACTTTGCATGATAGAGAGATGGAGAACTACGTAGTAACTATACAGGAATAGTATCCATATTTCAAATCTCATTGTCCTCAAAGCCAGAAGAACAAAACCTCATTACTCTGTATCTTCAAATGATCTGGCTGAAAATGAAGGTGGCTTTCACGTTCTTGCTTTCCAACATGCCACTGAATATTTTACAGATAAGCCAAAGCATATGATAGTGAGAGTGTAAACTGGTGAACACAAATTCCTGAGCTGCTGCCAGCTTTTTGTGTCACTACTTTGGACTCTTACATAGAGACTCAAACATGCACTTTTATAGGAATGTAATTGTTAGAAAATAGCAATAGCAGTAAATTAAGCCAGAATAAGAATGTCCTCCAGCACTATTTTCTTCTACACTAGTGGATGTGCTGTACTTCGCACGATATTAAATCTTCCTTGGGCGTATTCTGCCTTATGGCACATAGGAACATTTCCGACACAAGGAATCCAAGCCACAGGTGTTAGAATTGTTTGGCTCCCAAAGGGGAATGGATCTGAATATTTCAGATTAAAAAAAGAAAAGATCTGAGAGATGAACATGGTTTTTTGGGTCTTGGCCAAGTGATGCTCGTAATGAAAACCAAGCATTCTTATATTGACTATTTGTTATGGATTGGGAGCAAAGAGGGCCATTAAAAGAACCCTGCAGGGTAAATAACTGCAGTAGAGTTACACAGTAAGGACAGAGTACTAAATTAATAATGTGTCAAGCTAATTCTTCTCCTCGTGACCTTGTGGTTGTTTCTGCGGTGCTGAAATTTCTGTTATCAGAAGATATGTTTTTGATGAAACTCACCCTGACAGAAAGATGAGTGGTCAGCCACCTCTGCAGTAACAATTTTTGTAGGAGGCAGCAGAAAATATAATCTCAAAATTTGCCCACATTGGGACTCAAGGAAGAGCTAAACTAACTAAAAGCACCTGGACTGGGACTACGAGAATCTGATTTAAAAGTCCTGATCAAGTGCAGGAACAGGGAGATTATTTTGTTTCTGTTCAGATGGTATTAGATTGGTAGACAAAGTTGACCCCTGGATTTCTCAGAACTGTGTCTACACATTTATATTAAGTATGTATTTTATTGCTAGTATTTACAAGGGATTTAGGGATTTTTTTTTTTTCATTTCAATGAAATAACCAATTTTGAAGGAAAAGAGGAAAATGTTTCACTGTAAAAGAAGCTAAGTGATAAAGACCATCTCTCTCCTCAAGAATCTCTTATCACTGTACTGATTGTGAATGCAACCTAGGTACAAAAGGTCCAAAATTCATCCCCTCATCTTTTTGTAACATTTCAGCATGCATGTCAATTCATTAGTGTAATTGTATAATAGTATTAAAATGCATGAAAGCTATAGATGCTATCTGTCTGCTGTGTGTGTGACATGGATATATATCTGTCTTCATGGATTTTGTTGACACAGAAACTGCTTTGGAACCAGAGGGTATATGGGGGTTCAGGGAATATAGAAAGAGACCATGGCTTCTTATGAGAGTGGAAAGTGAAATATTGTGAAAGAAAATAGACTAATAACACACAGAAAAAGAGGAGGAGAAGAAAAGACAAAAAATTGCATTAAAATATAGCTTCATTTTACATCAAGTAATACCTGTAACTGCAGGTAGAGGTGCTTGTAATCAATTCAACTAATAAAACATTCACTGGAGAGGGTTTGCATGCGTTTGCAGGTGACTTGTCAGGAATAAATATTTCTATGGAATCTTAAATTATATTTGGTTGGACTACCTTAGTACACAAATCTATATCTACAATGAGCACTTCCTTCTTCCTGGTTAGGAAGGATTAAATTTCTGTGTGAAGTTATTTCAAATAGAGGCTTTTCTCCTGTAGTGGACAAGCTGGCAGTCAGGGAGCAGGAACATTTCTGAGCACAACCAGTAACTATGAGGTCCTTTTTCTCATTGTTGTCAGAGACAACAGATAAGTTAAGGTTTTCTTACCCACACTGACCAAAAGATTCCGCCATCTCACAGATGAGTGGTGCTCTGAAGTAATGAAGTGGGTGAATATTGCACAATTAGGAATTGTGCTACTTTCATTGTCTCACTGCGGGGAAGCTGGTGGGGGGAAGCTGTAAAATATTCCGAGTTGTTTGGGAAGTATTTGTTGCTAAATAAAGTCTATTGAAAATGCACTTCAGCATTTTATTACCAAAGATTCTGCTCTGTCTGAATGAGGCAGAACAGGTCTCATGAAGGATTTTTTGGTTTAGAAAATAAATGAAAGAATATTTTTTTCTCATATCTAATTGATGACACACCTTTTATAATTTTTTTTGTCTCACATTATTTTCTGGTTTAAATATTGGTTATAGCAGACTAGTCTGTATGAGACACGAATTTTATCTGGAATTATTTTTTAGCTAAAATCTTCTTAGGCTGAAAGTTTGTGTTTTCTAAATATAGAGTAAAAATAAATAAAACCATGTATTCATGTTCTTAAAAACCAGTTTGACTAATACAGCAGCAGCTCCTGCTAAAACTCTTATGCATTATGATTTATACGCACACAGTTTGAAAAATGTTTTTGCCATTTTTCTTTAATGTGCTAGTTCTCGGGCCATTAAAAAACCCTGACCTCAAGTACCTCATGCATTTTGCATATGATGTCTGTTGCATAAAGAAGATTTTATTGTTATTTAATGAACCTCTTATCTGATCCATCATTTCAGTTACAATAGTGGTAGCATTGATCCCATATTTAAAGCTTTTTAGAACAAAGGGGGAAATCAAACAAAAAAAAAGCTAGCATTAAACCAGACATGAAGCCTGTCTTTCTGATTTGTTGTGTTTGTGAGATAGTAGCAAATTCTGTGTTATTTTATTCTGTTCCAGCTGTTTACCTCTGCAAGCGGACAATGCAAAACAAAGCAAGGCTAGAACTAGCAGACTATGAAGCTGTAAGTACCTGGCAAAAAGGTAATTTCTCTGCTGGGCCTAATGAGCACATGAAATAATGTTAAGCATGGGAACAGTAGGCATTATGTGTGAAAATTTATTAGTTATCCAGTTTTTTCAGCTTGTAGAACTAACAGTGCTCAGCAGTCTTAAATCGTGTTTGAGAGCCTATAGTGAAGGCTAACTGGACAAATGTTGAGATTACAGTCCATCTCTAATCTTACTCTGCTCAGATCACCCTGCCAGGATCACAAATAACTTCACAAATCCCAAGTACACCATGAGTGTTTGGAAGCAGTTGTTCTCTACGCCATTTGAGGTTTGAATGAAAGATCTCTGACATTTCCGAAAGCACTTGATAGATGCAGAAATATAAATCTCATTCTTTATAAGTGATGCTGACACTTGAGCCTTTTCCCATCAGCTAGATGAGAGGCAAAGAGGGTCAGACTAGAGGCATTCCTACTCCCTGACAGCTGTGCTGTGCCTCAGGCAAGTTAAGATAATTGGGGCCAGGAAGAGCCTGAAAAAGAGGGATTTTGAACAGCTGATGAGGATGGCATTCAATAAGGAGAGATATGTCTTAAATTCTGACTCCACTCCCAAAAAGTTCCTGAATTTTTCATGAGCTTGTCAACATAAAATTCACAAACAGCCCAGGCTCTGTGCTGAAAGCTGTCCAGCTGTGCTGCTGTGACCTGATAGCAGGATAGTGAGCCAGGCCTCTCGACACACCAAATCCTGCAGCCACAGCACCCTGCTGACGCACTGTATGGCTTCTGGCACAAGCTTGTTTTTCAGTGTGCTGCACTGTGGGGTATGCATCATTTTATACTTCCAGCCTTGGAAAATTCCCCTTCACTGTACAATCCATGGGAGCCTTTGACAAGATCCCTAGAAAGTCTTCTCTTCTCTTTCTGCAGTCTTTACTTTCAGCGAGTGTGGCACAGAGGTACATTTGCAATGCATAGAAATATAGTAAAAACAACATCTTTTTTGTTAAGACTGCATACTGCTGCTGTTTAAGCTGGGGAGAGATTGAAAAAGCTCTGTTAGAGACAGTGAAAATGTTCCAGCCCCAATGGAGAAAAGAATTTTTCTTAGATTTCATAATTTCTTCCTGTTATTATTAGTAGGCTGTAGGATAGATGCATTTCCTGTACAGTACTGAAGAACTATAGTCTGCATTTTGAAAAATGAGGATAGCTGTGGAGGTTTGACTGTACTACCAAAAATGGCAGCCAATATTGTTCAGTGGAAACCATCTGTATAGATGACTGATGAGGAATTGTCATGTGGATCATCCAGTATGGAAATAACTACTATTATCTTTCAGGATGACATACTTTCAAAACAAGCAGGTTTCTTTGTACTATTTCAAAATTGCTAAGCCAGAACCCAGTATATAACATGTTTCAGAAATCCCCTGTTCTGCTGAAGGATGCATACACCCTTTTTATTAGAGTTTCAAAACTAAAATAGTTGAGGCATTCAAAAGTATTCCATTTGGTGTCAAGAAAAAGCTTTATATCAGATAAGTAAGATCCATTTACACTGACAAAATATCATGACTTGTATTACATCTTGTGGAGGCGGAGGCAAGTAGAAGAGGGAAAGATAAAGCCAGAAGCTATTAAAGAGTAAATAACTTGCAACCTAACCCACTAAAATTGTGCTGTATTTTCAGGAGAGTTTGGCCAGGCTACAGCGAGCATTTGCTCGGAAATGGGAATTTATTTTTATGCAAGCCGAAGCGCAAGCAAAGTAAGTTCCTTTGGAGATGAGTAGTTTTCATTTTGCATGGTTTTTGAAGGGGGGGAAAGTGGTTGGACACTTTTTATGTTTAAAATTACTGTCATCAATGCTGTTTCTTTTAAATATCCTATATCATTGACAGGGTTGACAAGAAGAGAGACAAGATAGAGAGGAAGATTCTTGACAGTCAGGAGCGAGCCTTTTGGGATGTGCACCGTCCGGTGGTGAGTGCTGGTGGGGCACTGGGTCTGTGAGCAGGGCCACTGATAAATGTCAGCCTCTGTGGAGCTTTGGGGTAGCCTGGGGACAAGTAAAAGAGAAGTAGGGTGAGGGGTTGGGGCTTGCCTCCGTTTTTTTAGGATCTAGAGTTTATATGAATCTGTTATTTTAGACTGCAGATGTGTGTGCATCCAGTTCACGATTTTCAGTGAATAGATTTGTTGTGCCTGATTTCTTGAATCATAAGGTACCTGTCTCTGACTATTATAATCTCAAAGGTTTCCTGAGGTATGAGTCACACAACCAAAATTATCAGCATAACTAAAAATACCCTTAAATAAGTCTGACTTTTTTTTTGAAATCTGCTTTTTTGCTTGCTAAGCCTTTCAATGTCACTCTAGTCATGTTTCCAAGCTATTTTTGAATTATGTAAAGGTTAGATATTGGCTTTGAGCTCTGGGAGTCATACATGGTCTAAACAAGATTTATCTGAGTTCTTTGTCAAAGTCCATCTAAAACAAAATTTAAAAAAAATTGAAAGGTTCTTCCATAGTTAACTACCTTGGAGAGCTAATTTTTTTTTTTTTTT
>VZRN01000486.1:2282616-2362386 GCA_013397935.1 Dasyornis broadbenti | reverse complement strand
TTTTTTTTTTTTTTGCTTTACTGCAGAGCAGTATCTGTTTCCCTTACCTACAGTTAAACTCTCATTTTCTGTGCAGACGGTTTGGTATCATTACCAATGAAATCATATATGGACTTCATCTTTTACTCTGACACCGGGGAAAGCTACTTTTAGTGGGGGAAGTAAAATTAGGTGATGATAAATGTAGAAGAGTTGAATGAAATGAGAAAGTTTAAATTAAAAATAATGAACATGGTCAGCCTCCGTTTGTGAATGTGGAACTGAAGCGGTCATAGAAGAAATGGATTTTTGGTAGGATTTAGAATGTCAGGTAGAGAAAATAATTTGAAGTGAAAGATTCCAACCACGGGCAATAGAAGCAAGAAAACTGAGACCTTGTCTAATCACTGACGTAAAATAAAGTAGGAGGGCAGAAAGGGATTTTCCATCTGATATTGATTGGAGCTAGATACAGAATAGACACAAAGTATCTGTGGACCTGAGATGTGTGAAGGTGCAGAGAGCTTTTACATTTACTGCAGAAATGGTTCTAAAGGTTTAGAATCTGAGAATGAGATGTTATTTTCAGGTTTGGAAGAGATGAATCGTTGAAGCTTCAAGAGAGTTAAAGGGACCAAGACAAGAGGAAATTGAATCTGATTAAGAGCTTTGGCTGAACTGTGGATAAATCTGCCTGGTCCAGCAGACATTTTTAATCTGGCTGTAAACATACCTAGGAAATATCTGAGGCAAGAGACTGGCTTACAGTCAGCAGTGTAGGCTCCTGGCTTTAGAAGATATAAATAGATGAATGGAGAGGTTCATACTTTGGCTAACCTGCTCCTCTCAGGAGTCATTCAAATAATATATTTGAAAACACTGTTATGAATTTACTGTTGCAGTAAAAGCCAGAAGCTTCTTTTGAAAAGAACAAAAGATAAAACACAGACTGAAAAGAGGAAGGTGATGCTGGAGCTAATTACAATCTGTAGTGGCTTTCCAAGCCCCCCAACAGCCTCCCAAAAACTTACAGAAATGCTGCTGCAACTCTGGAGAGCTAAATTTTTAAAATGGTTTTTTAAGGTAATGTTTGGATGAGAATCTGTGTATAATTCTTATTTTTATTTATAGTTTTTCATCTTTTTTATAAAAATTCAGAGGCTAGGGGCAGGGACGACATAGTTCGAAATCCACCCAAATGTAATTTTTTTTTTTTTTTTTAACTGAAAAGGAGTTTTGAGGATCTAATGTTTCATTTTGGTTGGTTGGTTGGTTGGTTGGTTGGTTGGTTGGTTGGTTGGTTGGTTGGTTGGTTGATTGGTTTTAAGGTGAGTAAATCAATATTTTTCATGGTATTCTTGCAGGTGTCCTGGTCCTTGTTTGCTTTATTGCTTTATTTCTTACCTACCCAGCTACAGTGCTGATACAGGAGCTTTACATACAAAACACAATCTATAGATGTTACATTTGCATGGTATTTCAAGTTCAGGTTGATGAAAGGGGCAGAAGAGGGAAGCAAGCCATCAGGCCTAAAGGAAAGTGCAGGAGTGCACTACGGGAATGGGAGACATGAGAAAAGAACAGCTGTATGACAGTGAAACCAGGAAATCATGCAGAGCATGATTAGGGTATCAGAAATTTCACTGTGACTCGTAAGTTTAAAATAAAGGAAATGAACTGAGGTTTGACATGTAAAGAGGATTTGCCTCAAAAAACACATTTATTTCATAGATCCCAAGTCAAAGTCAACCCTGCAGGTGATTACAGAGGTCCTGGAAGATTTATGCCACTGTCTGAGGGACAGACAAATG
Organism: Dasyornis broadbenti; assembly: GCA_013397935.1. Lineage (NCBI taxonomy): Eukaryota > Metazoa > Chordata > Aves > Passeriformes > Dasyornithidae > Dasyornis > Dasyornis broadbenti. The sequence goes on along the minus strand of VZRN01000486.1, from coordinate 2,360,596 downwards.
CTTGAAAGTCTTCATGACTTACTTTTGATTGGCTGGCCCATCATTTTTTCCTAGGTTTTTGGACAGAGAAGATACTTGGAGATGAGTCAGAGAAATTTGATTTGGAAAGTTTTATTCAAATAGTCATCTATTCCTCAATTTTCTTCTGAGAGATAGTTAAGAGCACAGCTTTGTTATCTCACTGTTTAGTTTCCATTCCAATATTTATTTAATTGCGGTTTCCCTTTGGGGGTGATTTTTGCTTGGTTTTTGGGGGTGGGGAGGGTTCTTATGTGTATCTCAGGGTATGTGGAGTGCACTCTTGGTCATTTCTGTAAATCCCAATTTCTGCTTTATGTAGAATGATCTCAGCTTGCAGTTAAAAAGAGTATGGCTGGGCTTCAACTGTGGGCACTGCAGCCTCAGAGACCTTCCTGAAAATGTTTTAATTTTACTAGCTCAAATACCAGCCATAGAAAAGACATGGGAATTTGTGTCAGGGAGAACTGTATAAACTCCCTTGTTATCCTGAGCAGCAGACTTAGGATAAAGTCCATGCAGGTGTTTCTGAGGTAGAACCAGCATCTAGCATAGGTCTGAGATTAATATTATTCACATACAGTGATGCATTTCTCTTCCTGGTGGGAGAGTAAACATACCTTAAAAGTCTTTCTCTTCATTCCACCTGCCTAGAAAGTGTATTTTTTTCATAATTTTGAAACTTCTTTTGATAACTGACCGTGGAAATAAGCAAAAATTGGTTAGGAGGATTAAAGCATTAGTCAAAAAACAATAACAAATCAAGCTAAATTGGGGAAGTGAGTTACTTCCAGAAGAAATAAATTGAGAAGCTTCTTTTGTTCAAAAATAAATGTCATGCTCCTTATTAAAGCCTTTAAAGAGAACTTGTAGCTTTCCTGAACTATTATCTCTTTTTAAACCCTATAATCTTACACTTGTTAAAAAGGGACAAACAGGTACTAAAGCAGTTAATCCTCTAAAACATTCTCAAACCCACGCCAAAAACAGTCAGAGCAAAGTAGCTGTGGATTGCTATAAAATTAACCCTTTTATGTAACAAGCAAGACAGCTGATGTCTTGCTGCTGCAAATGATTCACTTTTCTTCCTGAGTTATGAATTCATGGAATAAAAGGGCCTTTCAGATACTTGCTTTGATTTAGATTAATTCAGAAAATAATGGAGGAAGTATCTTTTTCTTCTTTATCCTTTTCTTCTGAAAGTCACCTGTATGCTCTGTAACCATAATAAGTTGAAAGAACATTTCATTTTCTCCAATGCATCTCAAAACTTAGTCATCAGTCAGAATGTTGGTTGTATTACAGTCACATTTGGCAGGTTTGCTGCAGTTGTTTTTTAAAGGAAGATGGGAAATACGCAACAGATGTGCTAGAAAACTGCACTGGTGTGTATTCCTCTCCAAAGTTTAAACACTGGCTATGGTTTAGTCATAGTGTGATTTAATAAAACATGAGCATGAGCCAAGGTGTGATCCAGTTCTTCTATTCTTCCATTTATCACTTGGTTAAAACCAATCCACAGGACTTCTTTTCCCATTGCTGCCACTAGTTTGCTAAATTATTGGGATTATTTTGGTTCTTTGTGAAAAAAAATGGATATAAAATATTGATAAGGGTCAGACTTGGTAACATTAAGGGCCTATTCCAACCTAGATGATTCTATGAAAAACAACAGCACTATTTGTGTGATTTAATACAGGAAGGCAAAGTGTCTTGGGTGAGTGTGTCTAGTAAGGGCAGTAGTGATACTAAGAGCAAGGGTGGGTTTAAGATAGTTCACTGTTGTTGTAAAATTCAGAAATATGTATAATTTCTGTATTTGGTTGGGTTTTGCCATTGTTTCCTAGCAGCAAACTAGGAAAACAGTATTCAAATATTTTAAACTTTGTCACACATCCCACATCTTTTGCTTATCTCTCTTTATTAGATTCTATCTCCATTAATTTAATTTTCTGTGTTTATTTTTTAAATTGTATTTTATGTGGTCTGAATATGACCCTCGAAGTCTGAATTAGCAGGTAACATTATCAGGTGCTGAGGGCCAGGCAGTGCATGCTTTTGGTCTTTAATGATTTTTTCATCCTGCCCTTCAAGATCAGCCTCAGAGACTTGTCGAAACAGTGAATTTGCCTTGGATAAGATGGTGCACTTCTGCATTTCACACTCAGTGCTAGACTTTTCTGGGCTGAACACTTGTTAAGCCAGAGAACACTTCTCTCTGCTTTATCATAATATTTTCAGAAAATTTTAAAACAACTTCAGAAAGCAAAAGCCAATCATGCCATCAAACTTCTCTAGTGATATAGATACATATAATTTTCATGTCTTCTTTTGCATCTGCTTGACCATATATCCTTACAAAGAAGTTACCTCTAGAGCAGACAGGGAATGCAGCCACAGCAGCCATTGTCACTCAAATAATTGCGCTCTGGTAATGAAACAAAGCTATGTGCAATATTTTAATTTAAAAAAATGGTTGCAATTTTTATGATCCATACTTCTATGTAGTTGGGGCACATATTTAAAAACCTAGCTAGCCTGCTAACTAAGACCTTTGTGGAAGATTTTTTACTTGTGCTACTTAAAATTGTTATTTAGTTTAATACTTGAGTAAAGTGGGGCAGATGGGGAAAAAGAAACCAGGTTTCTTGCAACAGTGCAACAAAATAAATTTTTGGAAGTTCAAACTGAGAGGTCACAAGTTGTGAAACAGGTAATTGATGAGATGGTGGAAGGAGACAGAAAAATGATGTGACAATATGGTTTTTAATAAGACCCAGTTCTGTGTGAAACTAGGAAAATAACCTAGAGCAGTAAGCATAAGGAAATATTTTTATAAGTGCAATGTTTATACATTGATCTTTGTATCTGTGGGAATTAAGTTTGCTGCTTTAATCCGAAGCATTTTATAAAGAACTTCTTATAAGTCAAAAGGCAAGTAATCAATTTCTAAATGTCACCTATATTTGCCATCAGCGTTTTCAGAGGTGTGTCAGACTTTTCTGTTGCCACTACTTTTCAGGTGAATCTTCTAAATTCTTCTGTATGGGAACTGTAAAACAGCAGTCCTGCCTTTTGGGGTAAAAAACACCTGAGAAAGCAATGATGAATCTGAGTATTTAGCATAGGGGCAACAAAACAGATAAATTTAACAAGTTTCCTTGTGTGACAGTGTTGCAGTTACTGGAATCTTCACATACCCAAAAATCATCTTAATACAGCCTTAAGTAAAATTAATACTACTGAAACACCACTTGAACAAATACAGTGGATCTAATTTCAGTGCAACGATTTCTGGTTCTGAAAACCAGTCACTACAAACCTGAAATGGAATGTCATAAATTAAGACTAATTAGAAATTAAATCAACTTGCAGAAAGACTTGAGCATAGAACTTCAATGTCATAGTAGTTTCTTTGGTACAGCTTCTAGTTTAATTTCATATGGCTTGTCTCAAGAATTAAATGTTAACATCTTTTTCATATGCATTTTGCATATTATGTGATTCTGTGACACAGACTACTAATTTTTTCTTTTTTTTTTAAACAATGATCAAATATTATTCTCTTGAGGTGAAAGTCTGGCTTTCAACAAGATCTGTCCTTAAAAAACCAAGTATGTGAGAACATAAAAATCCCTGCCATAGTTCAAGATGTTCTGTCTCCTATGGATTCATTTTATGGTTTCATTTATTAGTATTATATTTCTTGAAAATTTCTCCATGTCTCTTTTTCTCCTGTTTCAAACAGGTCATTTATTTGCAAGCCAGTGGAATTCCTTGTGTGTCTGATCCTACTCAGGGAAAAGATCTGAGCTCTAGTTTGAGAAGACAAATAAGTATAAAGTGGAAATTGGTATAGTGTAGGTCTCTCTTTTTTTTTTTTTTTTTTGTAAGATGCTAAAAATCTTTGAAATTTTAAATGATCCTAAAGTCTATACTAAGTAGGACTTCCCATCTCTTAGTGTGAAAATCGTTTTACCTTGCTGCAAGCATAATTAAAGCTTGATCAAACTAATTGATCAACTGTCTCTCATTTGTCTGATGTTGTTTGAACCTCATTTGTCTTGTCCGAACAAGAGAAAAAACTTTTATCCATTAATTGCACACCTTTCTGTGTTTTGATTAGATCCAACAGTGGAACTACTGTTATTTTGGCAGTAGTCAGTGATCTTCAAATAAATCCTTGAAAAAAGAATGTATTGATTTTACTAATTGGTCCAATGGCAAGTTTTCTGTCCTCCATGTGGAGCTCTCTATAGTGAGTTTAACTTATGCATAACTGAAGAATTCATTATTTCTCCATCAATATATTTATAGTGTATGACACAACAAGGTTTGTTGCTCATTCATTTCAGTTTAACAAATAAGTCTGTAACTTTTTATTATTTATCTCTGCTCTTTAATGGGTCAAAATGAAATTAGCTATTGAGGACATGTATTGAGCATTTAAATTCATTCAATGCTATCTTCATAATTCTCTGCTAAAACCTTCAAAAGAAGAGAACACTTAATCCTAACGAGTTTTTATTAATTCTTATGAAATAAGACAATCTCTTCCTTTGAAGGAAGCAGCTCAATAAGATTTTACATTGAACATTCTGTGGCCTGAAATATCAGTCCAATAAATGAATAAGAAAAGATGCAAAGCTTTTATTTGCTTAATTAAAAGCCAGTAGGTTTTGCATTATTATTTGCTAGTAGCTGGTTTTAGCAGCTAAGCTGTGTACATGTACAACCAATTTGTTTCCTCTGTACTACTTGACTGTAGATCACTATTTTCAGGTATATTTGCAGCATATTAACAGATGTATCTCATGTTTTAAAAATAGATTTGTAGTAAGAAATATGAACAAATTTGAGGCTGTTCTATGCGAGTCCCAGTTCCAAGTTATATTCACTTACTTCAGTGTCACATTGAATCCATACATTGCAATTATTTACCCTATCCTGACTTCCAAAAAGATAGTATTTAGAAGCATAACACATCTCTTATACATAATGAAAAGACTGCAGATATTGAAAGTATCTAATGAGTCAGTAGAACAAGTAGGTTTTAATATTTTTTCCCTAATTATCTGCCAAATTTATGAGGCCTCTAGGAATGAAATATGAATCATGCTTGTACAGAATTTGTATTTGAAAACACTCTTGGGATTTACTTCCTCAAAATTATGTTTCATAGGTGGTAACTGAAAGGTCCCACTTGCATTGTATCTCTGTACTTCTCAGAGGAGGTAATTGCTAACAGAAAAGAGAGTCCTTAGGAAAAGCTAAAAGCATTGTGAGCTAATTTTACAAGTTTGGTCTGGAGATGTAGAGAGGTGAAATCTTGATAGGAGCTCTTTCCAAAGTAGTCATCAAACTTACATACTTATTACAATTCACATTTGAGATTTCCATGGCCATTGGAATGTATTCCAAATATTAGTTTCTTTGTGTTTGCGTCTTATTAGAACTTTAAAGCATTGACTGGAAGTCCAGTCACTGTGCTTGTTTGTCAGTCACACAGCTGAATCCAAAGGGCATATTTCCAGAGAGATAATTGTGCTAAAATTAATTGCTTGGAACCTTGGACTAGGATACTGCTAAAAGTAGCATATCATATAATAAGAACTTTTATACTACTGTGTGTATGAAATGCTAAGTATTAGCACTTTATATATTACAATCAGTAAGTAGCTAGACCCATCCAATTTAGTTTAGAGTTTGTAGTGATGGGATTATGCTATGTAATGAAAAAAAGTAGTCCACCGCTTGTGTTTTAAGACTTCAACTCAACGTATTTTTCCTCTTTCTTCAGGCATCTGCTAATTTACTGGGGATCTTGTTACTAGAGGTGCTGTCAATTCCCAGTGTTCACACACTTGATTTCTCAGAGTTATTTTCACAGAACTACTGAACCAAATGGAAATAGTAATTAAAATATACACTTTTAGGGAGGCTAATAAAATATTCATAAGAGTGTTTCAGATTAGGCACACCTAGTTGGTTGTAAATTAACCCCATGATTAAGTTGTGCAGTTGTAAGTAACAGTATCTTCTAAGCAAAAGGAAGTGGCTCCTGTCGCCCTGTGATCACTGGTTTGTCTTTGCTGCCTTGGGTGGTGTAACAGAGGCTAGTAAGAGCTCCCCCAGCAGCACTGTCAGTACATAGTCCTACATATTTGCACGTTCTGGTAGCTATGGCTTCTGGGTTTATTTTTTTTATCACTTAAGTAAAGTTCATTAATGTCTAGTTATAAAGTGAGCTACATTTAAAAAAAACGTCTTTTCTGAAATTTGTAGCTGACTTTGAAATTTTACTGCTCTGTGACTGGGCCTTAAGGTAACAGCTGTTTTTCCAAATCCTATTAAAAGACCTGACCACTTGTACACAGTATGTTTGAAGTGTTTCTCTGAGACTTCCTATTGCACCAGCAAAGTTATTAATAGTGCAGCTCTTCCACTGGAAAAGCCTCTTTATTCATTGACCCTGAAGTGTGTAAAATGAGGTTAAATCCCAAAACACCCTGATGATCATTACCTAAACTTCAACTTTTCCTTGTAAGCCTTAGTGCATTCTGCACACTCAAATAGCTTCCATTTCTGTGAAATGAAAAATTGGTGCATTGCAGGAGAATGTAGTCTGTGTTTTTCTTTATGAGAGCCTCAGTTTTAGCCATTACTGACAACTTACTCAATACAGGATTTTAATGTCTCCTTTGATGCTAGACTGTGTATGAGAAAAAAAAAATCTTTCCCACATAACCAGAGTCAATCTGGGTATTTTTCCAGCTAGTAACTCCTTTGATTTTTTCCAGCTGAGTGCCACTGGATTTTTTTTTTTTTTTCCTCATTTCTTTATTTTGTAATCTTCCATTTCTTTTTTTTTTATAATCTTCTCCCTTTGCTTTTCAACTATTCACTGTTCAGATAGCTGCACAAGTAAACTGGAATAGAAAATCTACAAATAAAAATGAACTCTGGTGTTCTGCTTATCACTCACTGTCTAATTATCTTCTTTTCTCTACTTTAGAAAGTGAGTGATATGAATAGTTACTGTTGAGGGTTAGAAGACTGCTAGAAAAATGACAGGAATAGCAGCAATGGCAGAAATAGCAGAATAGATTGTTGCAGAAGCCAATTCTAACGTTTGACATTCAGGAAATTTCAAATTTTAAGCTTACTTTTTTGTGATAATCTCCTGTTTTACATAATGTAAAAGATAGATTTCAGTCTCTGCTTTTTCTTTATGTTTGTGTGTCTGACTTCATCTTTTCCAATGAAAGAGAAGACCTGTCATGTGTGTAACCAGGTCCATAATTTAAATTTACAGTCTTTAAATTCTGAAAGCTTGGAGATCTTGAAATTTAGTATTTTGCAATTAAACTTAACAAGTTAGCCCATGCCTGCAAAACAAACAAAAATATCTATTTCATGGTGTATTGACACTGAAATGCAATGAAATTGCATAAGGTATATGAATCAATCTGCCTAAATATTTACTGCCTTAATGAACTCTGAATTTATGGGTGTGCATATTGAAATGAGGTAATTATTTTAAATAGCACCTATGTATTTTTAGTTAAAGAGAGTGTGAAATTACATTTCCTTAAAACAACCCTAGGTTTGTTTGCATGGGTTGAGCACGCACCACAGGCTGCTACAGGGCAGAGGCAGCAGTAGGGAAGCAAATACAGGTCTTGTTTCCATTCTGCTGCTGTGGGGCGGGGAAGGCAGGGAAATGAATTTCACAGCAACATGAATACTTCACTGGAGTGTTCTGTGAAGTGGATTATTTGAATTTCACTCCCTGAGGAGTAGACTGTACCACAGAAGTGTAGGCTGAGAGGGACCTCTGGAGGTCTTCTAGTCCAACCTCCCGCTCAAACCAGTGCTAACTTCTAAGGTGAATAAGATTGTCTAGGCACTTGGGTTAAACAAGCTTTGTAAATCACCAAGGACAGACATTCCACAGCCTCTCTTAGTTTTATTGTGAAGTATATTTCTTTATAGCTGACTGGAAATTCCTTTACTGCAATGTCAGATTGCTGTCTCCTGACTTTCCACAGTGCACCTTTGGAAAATGTCTAGCTCTGTAAGCCCCCCTTAGGCACAGATGACAATGGTTAGCTCTCCCCATTTGCAAGCATAAAAAAAGTCTGTTCCTCCACTGGATTTTCCCATTTGGAATATGTTGTTTGTGGGGCTCAAAAGTAGTCTTGTTGTTCAAGAAGTTTCCTTGTGATGCTGAGTAGAAAGAAATAAACTCGTCCTTTGCCTGCTGGCTAAGCTATTGGTAATGCAGCTGGGTAAGTGGTTTGTCTGCATTGCTGCAGAGAGATACTGCTGACTCATGTTCAGCTTCTCCTTCAGATCATTTCCTACACAGCAGCAATACAGACAGACAGCTCCCAGCCTATCAAAATGCATGAGCTTATTCCCTCCCACATACAGGGGTATATTTGTCTCAGATACAAGAAAACTTCTGGTTATTTTGGCTTAAGTAGATTCACAGTTAAATTGCCATCTTCTTTGAGAAAGGAAAAAAAAGACATCAAAACTTCAGCTGACCTAATTATAAATATTAATTTACTTTCTGTTGAGTTTTTTGCACTTTTTAGAATTCCATCCCTGCAAAGAGATTTTTACACAAAAAGGCATTGATAGAAATTGATTTGGGCTATGTGGCCAGGCAATAAAAAGGGTACTTGGAGTGTGCAGCTTTGTGCAGCAAACAGACTATAAATGGTCCATAATTTGCACTACTTGGATGGAAATATAACCATGGCTCAGGCATGCCATTTTATGTAGATAATTAATTCTTCCAAAGAGTTGTTACAGGTTTCAGAAAATTAATACACTGTAGCACTATTACAAGGGCTTAATTAACTAATTCACTGTTGCTACAGTTATCAGGGAAAGAAATTAGTATCAAGTGGATTTTTGTTTTAACTCAACATACTCCCAGATGGTTGCTTCAAATGCCAGCAATAGCCAGATCATAGCATGTACATTCTGGTACCGCCTCTGCTCACAGACAAGGCTTCTTCCTTCCTTTGTGTTTCTTAGCAGAATCCTGGTATACATCCTCCTAGACAGAACGTGTTGCTGCTTGGGATTCATACTAGCATTGTTACCCAGTAATTGAAGTAGGGATTAAAATTCCTCTAGATGTATTTTTTTAATATTATTTATCTGTATCCATTTATACCAACAGTGAATTTATCATGACTGGACTGACATGTCCTTTGATGTAAATTAATAAAATGACATTTGTACTTTGAGATAATGACATGCTAATAGAGGGATGAAAAAACTAAGTGAATGTGCGACAGCTTTTCATCCAGATATTTAAAAATTGATGAGGACCAGATTCTGCCCTGGTTATGATCTTGCTGTATGACAATTTTAACAAGGTCACAAGGCTTTCCTCTGCATATGTTGAGCGGAAATTGTTTTCATACAGAATATTACTCCTGAAAGAAATAAGCAATCTATTTACACATGTAGAAGAGTTCTCATGTCTTCCAGGAAATCTGTTTGAAAACTATTTACAGTATTAGTATGCAAATTATATACTGCACACTAAATGGGAATCTTGCAGCAGAGCACTCTGACAGGCATCTCACTATTTGAACTGTGGTAGTCCAGTTAAAAAAACAACACAAAAAGAAAACACAGCTGGATATAATTGTATCCAAACACATACTTATTATGTTAATGGGGGCATACAAATAAAATTAAATGTTGTCCAGCAAAGGTTTTCCTACAAAGACTCTGAATTATTTTAGCAAAATGTTCAAATAATGTAACTTTTAGTGTTTATTTTAATTGAAAATACGTTTGGTATTTATTCCTAAATATTGAGAGATGAAATTCGGCAGCACCAGAGAAACAATAAAACCCATCTCATATCAAGTATAATTTTAATAAATATACTTCAGTTGAGAAGAAAACATAAATTGTGGCCCAAACTACATTAGATAGTTCCAGTCATATAATTTAAATCAAATTATGAGAATGGTATTGTACAGAGGTAGTGATATCCATCTTAAACTCCTATTGTTACCCTGTCAGAGTAGCTGATACACCCTTTAGCCACCTCCCCTTCTGCCCTGAAGTTTCCTGATGCTTCCCTGCCTCTACCTTCCTGGGGCTGCTCTCCTGCCAGCTTCCCTTCAGTCCCACCTTGGTCCAGCTTCTCCCCTCACTGCCCCTCCTGTGTGCCCCTGCCACAGCAACTTTACTTCAGCATGGGAGCTTTAAACAGCCAAGTGTCAGTAAGAATCCTCTAGGTGCTGTAGCAGCTCAGTACCGGGTAGGGCCTCTTTGCAAGCACCGAAAGCTTTGCCCTTGTTTAATTTCTTAAAATCTCCCAGAATTTCTTGTGTCCCTTGCATCACTCTGCACAATTCTGGCATGGAAATCACCCAGGCAAGTTGCAAGGGCTGTCCGTACCAATTTACTTCTGGTGGGCTTGAAATCTTTAGAAATAAGAGGCTTCAGATCAGGTCTATGCCTTTTTTTTTTTTTTTCCTCTCCATTTTTAGGACATGCTTTTAACAAACCATAACTGAAAACTGAACAAATAACAGTTTGTGCCTTATATAAGTGTGCCTGCTATTCAAATTGTTACATTCAAAGGCTGTAGATGTTGTTAAAGCCCCTGTCTTCTTCACTGCCAGCTGCTTCTGTAATCCTAAAGTAGATGCACTGGGTTTTTTTTTAAACTTTATATCTCAGTATACTGCCCTGGGAAATTGCTTTCTGCTTTTAAATTGACCATCATGCAGAACTTTGTATTTTTCAACCTGTCTTTTTCTTTGAGAGTTGCGAGTTATTTCTGAGTTTAAAAACCCCCATTTTTGTTCAGAAGCACAAAAGGTACCTTCCCAATTCTTGCATCTCAGATGCAGTCTTAAGAATATCTATTTTTATTCTTAGCAATGAGGAACTGTTTCTACTACAAATGTAATATGATTGAATGCACACCAATTTATTACTTTAAAATAGAAAGTTATTTATTTATTCATTTAAAAAAAAATACTAGATTAAAAAAAAATCAGTCTGTTGTTTAGAATATTTTCCAGAGGCAAAGTACCATTGCTCTGTTTAATGAAAGCTATTTGTTTCTTAGCTCTGCCTCTACTAAGAAATTTTTATAATTTTGTCTTTGAAAATTTACAATCACATCAAGCCTTTTATACCATGATAAGAAGACAGAGGTTGTATCATTAGTGTGATAATAAGTCCAGCTTGGCTGTTGGAGAAGTAAATTCAATATTTAGCTACTCCCATTAAAAAACCCCTAACCTACTTTCACTAAGAATCTACTCCCACAAGAGAGCAGATTTTGTACTTTCCACTCAGTGTCAAATGTAATCCCTCTAAAATCAATAGATAAAACTCACCTGAGAGCAAAACACTTACTATTAGTTGTTTCCAGCAATGGGTAAAAAACAGATTTACAGTCAGATTTTGTACTTCGAGGGAAGTGTCAAAGGAAGATGAATTAGGAGAAACTAGAATATTGTGTGCTTTGGGATGCTACAGAGTTGTGAGAATGAACCATTGAAAACCAAATCTGATGTGTTGAGAGTAATTTTATTTAGACTGTCAGTCTTCTGCTTAGGTTGCAGAAGCCTGTTTTGTTGTTTTGGTTTGGTTTTTTTCCTTTCTTTTCTGAGGAAACAAATCCTGTTTTGGTAGGTTTTTTTTTTTTTTTCTTTTTTTTTCATTTTGTTTTAAAAGGAGATAGTCTTTAAAAATTGACCCAAAACCAGATGCTCCTGAAGGGAGCCTGAGGTTCACAGCTGAGGTGAATATTGCACAATTCTATTCATTTTGTCTCATTAGGTCAATCATGCTTCTTAGAGGGACAGCTAGAATGTAATCAATGTCTTCCTTGGCAAAATCAAAGCAGAAACCTGTGACTGGTTTCTGTTATCTTGAGAATTTATTTTATTTCAATTTCATGGTGTGGAATTTATTTTTCAGTCTTGCACACTGAAGAGGAGTATCTCAGTGAAGTTCCTTCACAGATTTAGCCTTTTGCTTTCCTTTCTCTTTCTTTTAATAGCCTGGCTGTGTAAACACTACTGAAGTGGATATAAAAAAATCTTCAAGAATGAGAAATCCACATAAAACAAGAAAGGTAAGTACTGTTATTATATCAGAAGCAGGAGGTGGAGGAAATTTATAGCGCGAATTTCCATAGTTTCTTAAAACATTTTTTTCTTACAGCTGCAAGGAACAAATGCATGAACGTATGTTAATATTTCATAAGCTCTTAGTTGAATTAGTATTAACAAATTTGCTGATGCTAAATGCTATCACATAAGGTTTTGGAGAACTGCAAAGAGATTTTGAACATAAATTTTTTTTTTTGCATGCTTTATTCATGTTATTTAGATTGAATAGATTGAATAAAGCATATTAAAAGGTTTCTGTCAGTAATTAAGAAAAAAAAAATGCAGTGTAAACTCTAACAGCAGTTCTTGTCCTGGTCTTAATGAAAAGGGTGTCTCTATTCTACAATTATGCCCAAAATGGATGACCAGAAATTGTGAAAGAAATTAGCTGTATCTAAATTAGGTTGTAATTAGAGTGTAACTTCTCCAGGGATGTGCAGATGCATTGGCTCAATACTTTCAAATCCTTGACACCATAACAATGTAGATTGACTCCCACTTTAAAGTACTTCCTTTGAGGTGCATTTGTATGTTGAGCTTTGGAAAATTATGTTTTAAGACAGAAAGTGGATTCAGAGAAAGTTTTATCTTGGTTTATTTATTGTAGTGGCAGGTCCAGATTAGTGTAATTTACCAGACAATAATTGCAGTTTTGGGAATCATCCAAATAATCCCTGTGTTAGTGTACCTTTCAGGATACTTCTACTACCAGTCATCTCTACTTACTGTAATAGCATCTCTCAGTGTCATTCCCCATGTTTACTATGATGTTAATATAGACACTTAATAAAAGTAGATCCTTTGTTCTGTAGCTTTATGGAATTGTGGGATTTGGGATTTGCTATTTTACACTAGCACAGAAGCACCATTTTCTCAGAGTGCATGGGTTATTGCAGTTACTTTAGGAAAAGTTGATCTTGGCAAACTTCTTGAGCACAATGTACAAAACCATGACAGTTACTATGAGTGTGTGTAGAAAGCATTGTCTGAAAGGAACTATCATTGTTCCATTTTTTTTTGCACAGTCTGTCTATGGCTTACAAAATGACATTCGAAGTCACAGCCCTACCCACACGCCAGTACCAGAGACTAAGCCACCCACAGAAGATGAACTACACCAAGAGGTTTGGAACATAACTACAAACACTTACTTTTCAATGAACTTTTTAGGAAAGTAGGTATAAAACCAAAATTTATTGTAGATGGGAAGTTATTAAAAACAGCTCTAGCAAACATTTCATAAACTTTTTCCTTGCCTCAAGATATATGGATTTAGGCATGTAACTTCATTAAAACTAACGAGGCAAAAATCTGAATTTTTTTGTATCTTGCATTAAACATCTAAAGGCAGTGGGAAGTAGGCCAGTGAGTGGGTTCTTCATATAGCCAAGCCCATTAGCCGCTTCAGGAGCAGACAACCTGCTCTTCCTTTCAACACTGATTTGAGGTTTGGGAGTATACTTACTACTCCATGTATGCATGTATAGGTTAACACATCTATCTACTGTTAAAGCTTTGTTCCTGAGATGTTAGAATTTGGAGAAGGAAAATGCCTGAAGAAGTATTAGTTCACTTCAAAAACCTAAAAAAGAGGCTAATTGGATTTCTGTTGATGAACATTTAGGGAAAATGTTATATTGGGCACATTTTTTGTCTCCATATGATCTTTACTGTTTAATGGAAAATTCCATTTATTTTAGAATTACACTGGTGAAATGTTGTTTTAATTCAGATATATTTCTCTTCTGTGCCCTAGGATAAATTAAGGTTCAATTACATCCCTAATAAAAAAAGTTATAGAAATAGAGTCAAGCAATAAATTACTCATAAAATTCTTTGCCTTCGTTTCTTGCAGATTAAGCACTGGCAAATGCAATTAGACAGACATAGATTAAAAATGTCAAAAGTTGCAGAGAGGTACGTATGTTGTCACGTTTTCTGGGTTTTTTCCAATTAGACTGATAACTATTGGGAAAATGTCAGTATGAAATAGATTTAAAGAACTATTCAGAGCAAAGAGCTCTTCAAAGAGAGACGTGGGAGCTCAGATGTCATAGAAATAACTGATGAGAGTTTACTTTAAGTGGAGAAGTATGAAGTTCTTTTAGTGATAAAAGATGGCCCAGATATTCCATGGTACATTTCTGATAAAACTGAGTCATTGAAAGAGCCTCTGACCACGTGATCACAAGTTCCACCTTGCATTGGCAGGAAGGCTAAATGGGAATAGGTCTGGGGTTATTGTTCTGATATTTCAGAAGGGCAATCACTGATGAAGCAAGCAAACTGATTGGTGTGGAGCTCAGTCAGTGCTTGAACAAAGTGAGTCTGAGCTTCGTTTGGGTCAGAGGTGTAACACTAGTAGGAATCTATCTCCAGATAACACCAAAAATTGTCAGGAAGGGGCTAGAAAGCAAATAAAACAAAAAGCCCAACATGGCAGAAAACTGAGCTGCATAAGGCTTAGTAAAGGAAATTAAACCAAATACAAATTGCTCTTCATCTTCTCATATACATATGTGCATATATATTGCATGTATTTGCGTATATATGCAAATACATATAAATATTTATTTATAAAGAGAGCAGGTTAAAATTTTTTGTTTGCTGAACAGTAAAAATATAATGCACACTAAATATAATAGGAATTGAAAACAAAGAATAGTTTTCCTCACTTGTCAATAATTTTATCAAAATTATGAGGCCAAAGCAAACAGAAAGCAAGAATAAGGACAATGGGAGATGTAAATTACCAGAATACAAGCAAAGTTTTTGGTGTGTGCAACTGAGTCAAACAAATTCATGAGCATAAAAAAAATGGTGAAAAAAATTTGTTTTATTTTTGAAAAAATAAACTTGGGAATGATGCCATTTGATTAGGAAATAATAAAAATATTAATTATATTTAGGAGAAAATAAAAGGAATATTAGCAGCTTCAGGGCCAATAAATATAACCTGTGTAACATGCAGTGTTTTAGAACAGATTTTAAAGGAACTGATAATTAAAACCACAGGGATACAAAATGTGTCTCTTTATGAAAACAAATGTGCATGGAAGAGGTAGCATGTTCTAATTTATTAGCGCCTAAAGGAAGCTTAAACTGAGCTATGTGGAAGTATTAAGGAAACTTATTTCTACTCTTGGTAGACCTGAGCACCCTTCCTTCTTCAATGGTCCCCTTCAAAAAAACTTGAGCAAACCTGAGCTTGTAGCTGCCTGTAGCACACACACAGGTGCTATGGCTTGGCTGATGCAAGGGAACTTGTAAACTGGGCTAACCTGATCAGGTTTCCTCGCCTCCTGACATGACAATGTTTGATGCTTTTATTTTCCTAGTCTATTAGCTTATACAGAGCAGTATTTGGAATATGATCCTTTTCTTGTGCCCCCTGATCCCTCAAACCCTTGGATATCAGATGACACCACTTTCTGGGAACTGGAGGCAAGGTATACAATTTTATTTCTTCTTTGGAAGTAAGGGGGTATAACACGCTTTTCTGGAAATATGGAGATTTCAGACAAAGGTATTGCAGGAAAATACTGAGGTAGAAGGGCAATGAGGTACCCTTTTCGTATTCCCAGTTTTACAGTTTTTTAAGATGGGAAGTGCTATGAACTAATAAATCTGTGTGAAATGTTACAGTAACCAGTTTCCAGGATTCTAGTATGGTGAAAAAAACCGCCAGCTTTTAAAATCTGGTAACATTCCTGGCTGGATATCTTTATTCTTCTGTGTATTAACCTTCATCCTGTGTAAGTACTAACAGTCTCTTTGCTCATTGCTGAACATTGCACAGATATGAGCAATCTAAAAAGTGAGAAAACCATGGAATTTTAGAACTTAGTCTAAATTATGAACACAGAGTATTAGAATACTGAAGTATTGCTCACTTTGGGTTCTGTTGTTTTGTTTTTTTGTAGCAAAGAGCCAGGACAGCAGAGGGTGAAACGATGGGGATTTGGCATGGATGAAGCTTTGAAAGACCCTGTGGGAAGAGAGCAGTTTCTGAAATTCTTGGAATCAGAATTCAGTTCAGAAAATTTAAGGTAAATGAGAGGTACTTTATTTTTTTAATAGCTTGTAAGATATATTTGTCTTTTGCTTTGGGTTGTTTATTTTTTCCCCCTGATACTTTTCATTTTTTGACCCCTTCAAAAATTGTGGTTTAGAATTAATTCATCCAGATTGCTTCCTGCTTTCATATACAGACTGAGGGAAAGATTCATATAGTTAAAAGAGACTCACATGAAGCACATTTTTTCATTCATGTCTAGCTTTTTGGTCAAACTAATCATGTAAGAACTTTTTCATCTGCTTGTCTCATTAAATAAGTATAAAACATTGACTCATTCAAAGCCTGCTCAATATCTTTTATTAAGTCAACTATTAAGAGATAAGTGAAATGAAAACAAAAAAAGTTAAAAAATAAATAAAGGATCTAAAAGTAAAAATCATAGACTCACTGTTGATTAGGTTTCTGGGAATTGTTTTGAAAATCCCCACCAATATTCTAGTACTTTTGGATCTGACACAATTGAAGTAGGGTGACATCTAGCTCTCAAATCTCTCACTAACTGCAAAATGGAAGAGTGTTCCCAGTGTATGAAGCATATAGATTATTTTTTTAAAGTCTATTTGCAGAATTACTTTCAAGTGAGGAGAAAAATTATTTGATTTTTTAAAAATGATAGCCCATCCATTGGCTAGTAGCATGTTTTGGTTTTGCTGTTCCAATAAAGTAACATTTCAGTAAGAGTGGTTTCAGAGGGATTAATAACAGCCTTTCTATAGATAAATTAGGTTGAACATAGTACAAAAATATAGGCAACGTATTTTTTTTTCTTAATTCCACCTTCCTGTCAGATGTCATCTGTATCACTTTTCATTCACCAATTACATTAGTATAAAATCCTATTTGCATTTACATTCTAGAACTCTGAGTAATCCTAACCTATTTCTTTCTTATGTCAGTTCTCATTCTAAAGTGATGCAGCCATTCATACTAAAATTATGCTTTTGTAGCATCTTAAAAGAGGCATTTAATATTTATGTTGATTTATAAGTGATGAGTAATTGCATGGATCTCCTTGTTGTTAATTTTAATTTGTCAGCAGAATAATTGGTGTTGGAGTTCTCTAAGTTGCTGACCATGTTCATATTCAAACATTAAATTTGCATCACAAATACAGCCTGACCTGTATGTGTATGTTGATGACTTTATTCATCACAGATACAGATTTTTCTTATTAAAAGTCTAATTGCTAAAATGAATTTTTAAAAATCAGAATACCAAGAAAAGGAAAGGTAATGTTTTTTTAATTATTATTTAAATAGCACCCTGGTAATTTGTTATGCTGAGCAGCTGTTCAAACATGAACCTATTGAGCCCAGTGTGTGCTGCAGTTTCTGGTGCTTTTCTGTGATTAATTTGTCTCTCTGCCAACTAGACTGTTACCCGCATAATCCCTAACTCTTTCGTCTAATCCTATTTACAACACTAACCACAGGCAAACTGCAAGTGACTGATCCAGAATAATTCCCTCAAGAAATTTCTTCAGAGAAGATTCCTTAGCATGCCATCCATTCTTGTGTTTCTCCCTCTGAATTCTTATATTGGCATTATAAAATATAATATCTGAGTAATGGTGAATGTGATCTTAAAGGCCAGGCAGGGGATAAATTTTCTCTGAAAAGGTGCTTTCTGTGATAATTAACTGAAAGAAAACTGCCTCAGAAGCTCAGAATTATGTTTGTAAATTCTCAAGCTATAGAGAAATCAATCCACCCTTAGGTTCACCTAGTAAAGTTGGGTTAGAAAACATGAATTTGTAAAGCTTGTTGTGTATGGCTGTCAAAATGTTTTAGATGTCAATAACAGAAATTAAAAGCTTGATGATTTCCAGCATTACCACTGTATAAACCTTAGAAGACCACCATTTTCTTTGCTCACCTGTTAACTTCATCATGGTAATTTGGGGTTTTCTGAGTGGTATTTTTAAATTATTATTATTTTGACAGCCACCTTGAGAAAAATAATTATTACCACCCACATCTTCCCACTGCAAAAAACTCAACTGAAATCACTTGCTGGTTCTTGTACTTTTACAGATCTAATCATGATAAAATTTGCAACACTGCCAAGCCTATGGCTGGATAGACAGCTGGGACCCTGCATTCAAGCTTTCAAGCAGAGTACCCAGGATACAGCAGGGACTACAAGCATGACAGGAGCTCCAGTATTAGTAGATTAGATGCCTTATACCTCATTTTGGTGAAAGAAATACCAAAAACATAGAATACCAGATACACCATTTCTGTTCAAGTGCAGTTATCTTACATAGCATAAAGTCCCAGTGTTATTGTTTCTTTAACTTCGACTGAGAGTGTCTAAACTGAGGATATCATTCTTGGTGGATACAGATCCTGTCTTAAGGAGCACAAAAGGGATGAAGGAACTTGAGCTGTGATTTAATACTAAGAATTGTGCAATGATCAGGAATAAAACCAGGTTTCCCCTTCTTTACATCTCTGTGCTTTTTTCTTAGCCTGTAAATTGGGCTTATATAGTATTTCACTCTCTAAAGGAGTCTTGTAAAGCATAACAAAGGAATAAAATTGTCTAAGTAGTTCTGTCACTGCAGTAACCTCATTACAGTGTGTCTGCAGTTTGCAGGTTGGATTCTGCACTCACCTAATGCAGGTTATGACTTGTGATCTCTGGTTAACATGCAGATTTTTTTAAGAATTGCTTTTTGTGCTGCTCAATTCACAGAACAAATAGCTAAAACAACATATGATTTGGATAATGGATTTATGAAATTCCCACTACCTATTACAAAAATGATGACCATTGTTTAGAATTCACAAGACTGAAATTTGAGCATGATCCAGTACCATTGAGCTTGGTCACAAGGCTGTCCAAGTACTTAAAAAAGGACTTTTCAAAGAGAGTGAGGTTATGAAATCAATCTTACTGCAACATGGCACCCAGAGACCTAATTTCTTTAATTGCTGTAGGAAATTGAATTCCTCTTCTTATCCTTCCTTTTTCTATCATGCAGCAGTATTCTTTGGAAATTTACTATATGCGTGATGGCTGTAGGTTTGCTCCCAAGTGGTTATTTTGTAGGAATTTCAGCCTGTAAAGATTAAATCATTTGGGACCTGCCCACCTGAAAGCCTGTCCAAATCACTGTGCAGTATTGCAGTGGGTGTGATCTCCAAAGCAGCTCTAGGACTGCAGAAACCTCCTAGGTTAGTGAAGAGAAAGTGGTGACAGGTTAGCTTCTGTGATACACAGAAGGAAAAGCCACTGGACCCCTTGCCCCTTCCTTTGATGCTCATTTATTAGCTTTGTAATATGTGACTAAACAGGGAAAAGGGACTTTGCATTCTTATTGCCCAGAAAAAGAAGAGAGAGACCGAGAAATTTGCTAGATTTGGATGTTTTCCCTCAATAATTTTTGTCTAAGCATCCCCCTGCAAGATGAGATTTTGTGAGATGTTTATTTTTGTCCTTTACACTGGTGATTGTGAGGCCCTGTTTTGGGTGCTAATAACTTGCCCAAAATTTAATCCTCAAAGCTGAAATTGCCTGTGCATTATTTCTCATTCAGGCTCAAACTTATATGCCAAATACCAGCAAGGTTGCCATTTCTGCACAGGAGATGAGAAGGAGCTAGTTACAAGATTGAATGATTTTCTCTGTCATATTCTTGAAGTCCTTCAGCTCTACTATGCTTTGAAGCTTGACGCTGTAGTTGGCAAGAAGGTGGACTCTAGAAATCAGAGCTCAGTGTTTCCTGCCCCTGGAAAAGTATTATGTGATTTCATTCATGGAGTTTGTTTGGGTTTTTGTTTGCTTTTTCTGAAAATGCTGAAAGGTCTGGCCTCTGACTTGTGTCACATGCACTGAGAGCAAAGTCCACGCAATTCCCACGTCACTGTTTCCACACTGACTACACCTTACACATTTCCTGGAGAACCACTGCAGCCTTTCTTTCGCTCTCAGTTCCTATGGGCTAAATTTAACTAATTAGCTTGGTCTGGGATCTGGCTGCACCTGGCATTTAGGTCAGTTACTGGGACAGAAGCTGTGTAGCAGCTTTGCTATTTATCCAGGAGGCCACCATGGCTTTGAAAGTAATCCAGCTGGAGGACATAATCCCCAGATATCTTGCAACATGTGTATTACCAGTACCTGTGGCTGGATGTACTGCTACCATACACTGCACACTCACTCTGCTGTTTGTCTGGTGAGTGAGCCAGCCCAAATGCTGAGATGGAGGACAGCAGTGAGGTTTACACCGAGCTCCTCTCTGTTCAAACAGTGCTGAGCATCTTCTAGAGACGGTCTCCATGGCAGAAGCAAACCTCCAGCAACAGGAGGTACAGTTTCATCCAAGGGCAGAGAGACTGACCTCTAGTTCCTTACATAAAGTAGCACCAAGTCTGTGTATATAATTGTCCAGAAAATGCAGTTCCCCCTCTCCCCTCTCCTGCTCTTGCACATGTTTAGCATTGCAGACTGTGTGCTGTTCACTGCAGGAGTCTTGCCTTGCTCTGGTCACAGCCCAATGAGGCAGAGAGCTGTAAAAGGGTACAGGGAGCTCTTGATTTGAGGCCCTGTGCTGAGATCTTGCTGACTCCATTTCAACTGCATCCGTGCTATTGGTTGCCATGGGATATTGGAAAAAGTTATTTTTGAAAATGCAAGCGGGGGCAGCCTTATTTTTGTCATTTCCTAACTTTGAATATTTGAATTCTACTCTCTGTGGGAGGAGGGCAGGCATCTTTTCTTAAAAGATAAGTAAGTAGATTAAAACCTTAAAATGTGTGTTGGCTGTGAAATAAGCACCCTAGACATAACACAGAAATCATATTCTTCCCACTTTTAGAAAGGTTTCTATATTTAGAACTTCTCATTTTTAAGACTCTTTGAATTGTATTGTTAGAAGGATAAAATTAAAATAATCTGTCAAAAAACAGGTGTTCAGCCTGTAAGAATGGGTCTATACAACCTACCTATTCTATGCTGCAACCATACAAGTTAAATGTATTTTAAAATTATCTCCCATCTATTTCCGCATAACTGAGTATAACCTACTATATAAAAACAGTTTAGTTGCAAAAGAAAATAGCATCCTAAGGCATGTTTGTGGTGACTTCCAGAAGTATTGGCAGTGATACAATGGAACAAACAAGGAAGTGACATCTTTGAGCTAGATCCTCAGGATGTCTGCAGGGAGAAAGAAAATGTGTGTTTACAAAGAGCATCCTTCCCTTTCATTTTTGTGTTCCTTACCTGACTTGGAGACACATGAGTAATCAGTCAATCCCAGAAGATGCACTTGAAGGGGTTAGCACTGCAGGATATGTGCTTTTAAATGCAAATATAGAAAGCAGCTTAAGGAAACCAAAATAGGTTGCCCAAATTTGAGAGAGTGAACTGATTTAGAGTTTGTGAGCTATGCAGTTTTAAAACTTGAGTTATGAGGCCTCTCTTCTTGCTGGATTGTCATCAGATTCTCAGGATACATCCCCAGTCTCTGTACAGAGCTGTGCTCAGTTCACACTGTAGTTGATATATAAAAGTTATGCCACCCAGAATTTTTGAAACTGGAGTTCTTTTGGCTCTGACCCTCCTTGTGACCTTGGAGGAAACACTGTACATTATTACATCATTAATATGTTTGCAAAACTGGGACAATATTGTATCTCTGTCTCTTGGAGAATCTTAGACGAAATAAATTTTTCTTAGATACTATTGAAATGGAAGGTTGTAGAAATACCTAAAATAGTCTTCTCAGTAGAGTGAAGCTGACATACTGGCTTGTGGAAAATGAGGACAGGCTCCTTCCATGTGTGCTACAAAGAAATTTCAAAATAAGACTGTGAAGGAATAATTGCTTCCTGAAAGGTAAATTTTCTCAAGTGAAGAATATCTTATAGCAGAAATACTGTAAGGTTTGCTATGCTTTACTATTCTCTTGTAAGAGTTTTCGCAATAATTAAATTAGAATTTGAATTGAGGGTGGTATAATTTTGCTTACTGGGGCGTCTGAGTACACTTTCACTGTTCTTCTCTCCTATCCCATCCTTGTTGAATTCAGGAGAGCTTAAGTTCTTCTCACAATGCAAGTACAGTAGAGCCACATGTTAAAGGTGCACCCAATTTATTTGTACAACTTGGAAAATCCAGCTGTTTCAAAGTTAAATCACTTCAAGGCTCAGCTTATCTTTTTCATAGGATCAGCTGTGTCAGAACTGTAATGAAAAGTTGCACTGGTGTATATTGCACGTTTAACAAAATCAAACTTTAGTTGAGCTCTTGGATTTGCGAGAGAACTAAGTGGTCTGAACCATGTCTGAGAATGGGATCCTAAATGAAGTTAGGATTATTTTGTGCTGTGAGAGAGTCTAAACATCAACAGAAGAAATAATGAAATAAAGCCAGTTAGCTGTGATCATAAAGTGCTCAAGACCTTTTTAGTGATCTTGCTCCAGACTGAATGAGGATAAAATGAACTGGCTACACTGCATAGGGCTGCCCAATGTTGGTTTGCTCAGAAGCAGAAGAGAGAATCTGTAATTTCATTCAGCATTTTTAGCAAAAATATGCATAAAAATGGAATGCTGAAAAAAGAAATTAAATTAGAATTAGCAAACCAAATGCTTTTCTAATTTATGTATGATTTGCGGGTAACAAAATTAGTTACATGGTTTAGAATTTAGTAGGACTCAGAGATTCATGTAGATAGCAAGAATAGAAATTATTAGTTTTTGAAGGAATGTTGAAAAGCAGTCAGTTTCTAAGTAATACAAGCCCTTGTGGTTCAGCCAAGATGCAGTCTCAGTTTAATTCCAGCTACATGGAAATCTTCCTGTAAGCATATTATCCATACATAAGTAACGAAGAATTTCCTACTCATCTCATGAAGTCTTCTAATAATTGCTTCCAAAAGTGGATTGGTTGCCTTGAGACAGTATACCAGAATGCTGATCCCAACATAAAATCACTCAGCTTTTTCTATTTTAACATTTTTAGGTGAAAACTTCAGTTACTTAATTTCTTTTTTAAGAGCAAGGTAAAATGTGGGCACTTCATTAGTGATTATCCTGAGCTGGAAGTCAAGATGCTGTATTGTGCCATAGGTTCTGGTTAGCAGTAGAAGACCTGAAGAAGAGGCCTATCCGTGAAGTTCCTGCTCGCGTCCAAGAAATCTGGCAAGAGTTTCTTGCTCCAGGTGCACCCAGCGCTATCAACCTAGATTCCAAAAGTTATGACAAAACCACTCAGAATGTGAAGGAACCCGGAAGATACACGTTTGAAGATGCTCAGGTCAGTTTGCAATCGCGTTTATGGACATTTGAAACGGAATGTTGGCTGGTGAAACCTATATACAAAAATGAGATTTATTTGGGAATTGAATGATAGTGCCCTGTTTCCTAAAATGCCATTTTGGCAATGCAGATGTGTAACATTCTTTCTTTCATGAGGCATATGCAGTTCTTCATGAAACTTTTGCGCTTGATATGGAGTCTTCAAGAGGACTTTTAATAGAGGAAAGCATGTAGTGAAGAAAAAATGAAGTACTTCTGTATTAAATGCAACACTTCATGTGACTTACAACTTAATATTTCATCTTTGCAGACTTTTGAGAAAAGCAATAGAAAATAACTGGATTCACATTAAAAGTAGCAGAACTGGTATCATCCTCTATTTTCATCAGCAGCCCTGTGATGAAAATTTAATTATTAATGCAAAGTGAAATGGTGTCAAAAGGAGAGATGGAGATCATATCCCTGCAGAATTTCCTACAGCTTGATTATTAGGTCATCATCTTGAGAGTCAGCAGATGCTGCTACAGGCCCCTCAAAAGAGAGAAAAGAATTGAATTGAGGCTTTCTACTTTTTGGAAGAATGCCTCTGCCCTAAATATGAAGGGGAATAATTTTACCTCTTTTTCATTTTTCGATTATGGGAATAGATACCTATGAAGAAGCAATAACATTTTCATTAGACCCTATATCATACCCACTGTTTTAAAGTATTATGCATTAAACAAAACATACCATTTTTACTTGCATCTGCTGACCCCTGAAGATCTAAAAATGCAAAGTATAGCAAAGACATAAACTACATAAATAAACAATCTAGCAAGATTAAAGGTTTTTAAAAAGTATGTCTTTGCAGTTCTGTAATGGGTAAAGGACAATTGAATTCCTTGCCAGTATCCAATTTATATATTTTTAATAAGTGTAAAATTTCAATACCCTTTTACTTCCAGATCTCTCTTCTTGTAATTTTGTCCTTCATTTATGAAAGACGTGGAGTAATCAGTCCTTATGCAAACAGGACTTCTCCTCCTGAAGAGGACCTCTGCTTAGTTCATCCAGTTCAGCAAAAAACATTAAACCTGGAAGCCTGAATTTCTCTAGAAAAGGGACAGGCTGCACCAGTCATGTTCTCACTTGAAGCTTTAGGGGCTTTAAAGTGCCCTATCTGAGGTGGAGGATTTTGACCGGAGTAGGGCTCTGCCTATGCAATAGGCCCTTTTTGGCTGCCTGCTGGGAAAGAGCCCACTTATGTGCCATTCTGGCAGCCTGTGGGTCATTTAGTTGTGGTTAAAAATGTATGAAAAGCATTTCTGGACTGGAAATACAGAAAGATAAATGCATATCAAATCCATGTCAAATGCAGACACATGAGTAAAATGGAACACGTAAGTAAAAATTGTCCGATTGTGCTAAATGCGTGCATGAACTCGTGTCCTGGCTAATATGTACATTAATAATATTAATATAGCCTAATTTATTCTTGGTTTTACAGGCATATTGCTTGTGCAGAAATAAAATTTTAATGCCCATCACCACTTTCTACTCTCTGTTGACTGCATTGTCTGTTTTCACAGACACTGAGTGGAAAAAATCCTCCCCAAATAAACCAGTCTAAGTTCTGAATATACACCAGAATTTCTCTGCTTAGTGTAAGAAATACAAAGACATTTAGAATAATTTTTAGGGTTTGTAATACAGCAAAAGTTAAAAATCAGCTTTAATTTTACCTTGCCTTAATTTTCAGATAAGGTAGGGTTTTTTTGTTTTGGTGATTTTTGTGGGTGTGGGGTTTTTTTGGTTGGTTGGTTGTTTTTTTGTTTTTTTTTTGTTGTTGTTGTAGTTTGTTTGTTTTGTTTTGATTTTGGTTTTTGTTGGTTTTTTTGTTTGTTCGTTTGTTTGTTGTTGTTTTGGGGATTTTTTGTTTGTCTTTTTTGTTTGTTTGGGTTTTTTTTTTTTTTTTTGTATATATTCACTCATTTTATGCACCACCAAGATGAGAAACAGTGTTTACTTTCCAGTTTGTTCGCTGTTTCCCAATTGCTCAGCTGCAGGTTTCTTACAGTAAAAAATAGTGTTTGAGTAAAAGAAAAACTCAACAAAAGTAGCTAACACAATTCAGGATTTTTTAAAAATATTTCTGAGAGCATTTCCTATTCTGATTGCTTTTTCTACAAACCTTTTGTCTAGCATATAATTAGAACTAGAATTATCAGGTGTTCTACATCATAGATTTTTGGTCTTTCACCTTTTTCAGAATGCTCCAAAATCAAAAGTTTTTTAAGCTGCTTTTGTAATTTTGTTTCTGAATAAAGGTTTCTAAATTTTCATATGCCTCTGAAGAACCAATTAGAAAATTAGATTAGCCTGGAACTGTTTTTCAATTTACATATATATTTTCCTTTTTATATTGTTAGCTGGAGAGCAGACTAAATGTCTGTCAAAGGATGTTTTCAAGAGTAGCCAGGGGAAATCCTCACTGACCTAAGCAATTATATGTGGTGCTGAATTGAAAACCTAGTACCTCTTCCTAACCTCTGGAATCACAAGAGTATCTCCAGAAACTAATTCAGAAAATCTGATGAGGAAGGACCCACAGCTCCTAATTTCATCACTTAGCTAAACTAACTAATGTAAGGGAGGTTTGAAGTTGGGCCTGAAGCTAGGACTTAGTTGTCAATTCTTAGAAAATAATTTTGTACTGCACATTTGGTCTATAAATTAAAGAAAGGTGTGTTGTGTAGTTATACATAAGAAATGGCTGGGATTTGTGCTTTAAGAATAGAAAGCAATTCAGCCTTGGCTTCAGAACTGAAACCTGCTATCCTATAATACTTCCTATTCATGTTAGTGCTGGCTGGTATGCATTCCACAGCCAAAACCTGCGACTGCCTCCCATTTTACATATGTCCTCCTGCATGGGAATAACAACTCCTCCTTTCCTTTTCAGGAGCACATTTACAAACTGATGAAAAGTGATTCTTATCCTCGTTTTATACGATCCAGTGCCTACCAGGAGCTGCTACAGGCCAAGAAAAAGGTATTGGTCCATCTTGCCTTTGTCTTGCCACTGTGCAAAGCAGTGGTTATGTTTGCAACAATACTCAGTCTTCTCTCCCCTGTGCCAGTGCAACTGGATATCTGGTAGGTGACCAGCTTGGCGTTTTTGGAGGGTCACATACACACAGGAGTTCAATATACATATATGTGTATATATCCTGCATGCGGGCATGTTTCAACAAGTTAATCTAGCAAAACTTATTTTTATTTTTACATCCCATATTGTACTGTTTTCTCTGTTATGAAGCACCTTAAATTGCAAAGTGCTTTACAAATACATTAAAAGAAATAAAATAAAATCCCAGAAGAATAGTCTTTCATGTTTGCAAGTTTGCGTATGTAATAATTGTTGTTCTCTTTATTCCACCTATGAAAGCTACAGAATGTGTTTAGAAACAATCTTATTCATATGAATAACTTCTAATTTCAACTGCAAATATAGGAGCTTCCTAATTTGGTTTCTTTCCCTATTACTACATGAATAGTTTTGAGTAGGCTAGGAATCTGAATTGAAAGACTGATCATGTCACACTTTGGCAAACAGAGGTTCATGTCTTGGTATATAATATTTGCTTAGAAAAGTCCAGATTATGGAATGGGTTCTGAATAGCCACAGCCCAGAGTATGTGGAGCAGTTTGTACAATGCAGATTTCCATGATGATAAATAATTCTGTTAGTGGGCTCTAAACAGTAATCTAGAATCAGCTGGGAGCCTTGCAAAATCAGGGCCCCAATTGTTACTGGAACAAGGTAGTTATTAACACCATAGTATTTTATTGTTTATAATGACAACCTAAAATTATATGAAAGTACTGTGTGATTTTGTTTTTTGTTCAAACGTTGATTTCTGAAGATCCAATATAGAGAGAGATGTTGAAAATACCAGAAAGCTTCAACTGTCCGTGTGAAGTCCTTAAGTTTGTGAATGTCAGTTCATTAACACAAGATGTGCACTTCATTATTTCTTTTTACTTTCAGTTTTTCTTTAAATTCAAACCAGTTTGATCCCCATGAAAAATTACTTTTGTCTAGTACTATATCTGCTTTGCCCATCCCCTGTTTTGCCAAGTCCCATTACAGCCTCATACCTGTGTTTGCTTCCTGATTTATACAAACTTTGTTTGGCAGTCCACTGTTTCATCAAACCTTCTTTTCCACTCCATTGTTCTTGCTTTTCTTTTTCCCCTCCTTTTTCTTTTTGTTTCTTTTGTTTTATTTATTTCAAATTTAAGTTGGAAAACACTCTGGATCGTCGAACATCTTTTGAGAAATTCACACGCAATGTGGTAAGTTTGTTGCCTCGGAAGACTAGTAAGCCTGATGGAACATCCTTCTCCCCTTCCCCTCACTGATCCCTACTTTCCCTTTTGCTTCTCTGACCTGATGGCTAAAAGTGTATTCATCATAGCTTGTGAATTTTCCTGGGAATGACAACTTTATAATATGCTTTCATTACAACCCCCCCTCCCTAGTCCCTTTCCCACTGATCTCAATAGTCACACATGGAGGAATCGACCTTTGGGAGCCATGCTTTTTGCATTAGGAAGCATGAAATCAGACATTTCCCCCCCCCTATAATTTTAGTAAAGAGTCTGTGAAAACATGCTTGATATTGTTAATTTTCTGGTGCCTTCTGAAGTACTAAGTCTAAACCAGTTGAATACATTGGATTTCCATCCTGTCTTCTTTTTATTTTACTAAAAAAGACTTTGTCCCCTTTTTTTTTAATTTGGCAGAGGGAAAAATTAACAATAATAATTTCCCCATCTTCCTTAATGTCTAACACAGCTTCTGCAGGACCAAAGAATTCGTGCTTTTTATGTGTAAGGGTTTGATTTGGATTAATTTTCATAATGGACTACAAGAACTGAATTTTTTCTTTTCAATGTATAACTTTCAAAAGCTATTTCTCCAAGGTAAAAAAAAATGAAGGCTGGTAGATTTTGTGTGGGCATTCTTTTGCCACCTGCCAAAAGTTCCACTGATTTCATGATATTTGGGATTCTTTTTAGTTATCCAGTTTCTTTGGGATTACTTTTTAACATTGTGAAAATTCAAACTAAAGAATT
Organism: Dasyornis broadbenti; assembly: GCA_013397935.1. Taxonomy (NCBI): domain Eukaryota; kingdom Metazoa; phylum Chordata; class Aves; order Passeriformes; family Dasyornithidae; genus Dasyornis; species Dasyornis broadbenti. The sequence continues at coordinate 2,331,935 of VZRN01000486.1, read as the reverse complement.
CAACGCATTTATTTTTGTAGGGCAGAAACATCCCTATTTTTCCATGCCATAAAAACTGTACACCAACACTGAGGGCGAGCACTAACCTGTTATGAAAAGAGGTAGAAAGATCTTGGATTATAATCAAGTTTGTCTGCATTGTCTGTTGAATTGTGCAGGTGACGCTGCTGTGTGCGTGTGCGTCTGTGGCTTTTTCTGTGACTTGGTTAGTGGAGCTGTGTGTGTTGAAATGAAAAATATGAGAGCTTTCAGCAAAGATCATGGTTTTTGTTTTTTTAGTTTCTAGGGAAGGAGAAGCAGTTGTCAGAAACTGTCTCCCCTATAATGAGACTCAAGAGTATTGCCTTAAGTATTTAAAAAATACATATATGGTTTCCAGTAATCAAAAAAAGAAACGAACACAGTGAAAGTTTTGTGAGGCTGTGGGAATATCTCACATTGTAAAAACCAAAACAGTAATTCTTTAACTACTTTCTTATAGGTAAAGGCTTCCTGTAATATGTTTTGAATCCACTGTAATCAGGAAGAAATTTGGATTCAATGGGACAAAGTCAGTAAAGGACTCTAAAAGTAAATAAACAGCCACAAAGGAAACTATCCCGATGTTTGAAACAAAAACCCCTATGTTTTGCATGGTGGTGTTGCCATAGCATGTTGCAGTGTGATTTGTGTGTTGTGTAAACAGGTCGGATCTATAAAACAACATTGTACGTGATAGCATTATACATGATAACTCCATTATAATTCAGTAGGAAGCTCCATATTAATAAAAAGTCTATAAAAGAGAGTGCATAGAGTGGGTAATACATCGGCACCTCTGAGAGCTGGACTTTTTCCCAGTCACAGTGCCTGGCAAGCCGCAATGCTACATTTATTCATGACATTTTGAGCAGCCCATGGGTCAGGAATTGGCTGTGGGAAACATTATGTAAACAGGTGGCCATGAGGAGAGAAGTAGCAGGCTGCAGGTAGATGGGATGGGAATACAGTGCAAAAAGGGAAAACGTGAAGACAAGACTGCGAGACACTGAAGCCACTCCCAGAGCAGTGTTATGGATAAAGCAGCAGTTCTAGGCACAAACACTGGAGCCTCGTGCTTTGCAGCTCTGCCTGATTTTCATGCTGCTAATCTCAGGGCAGAAATACCAGAACAGCAGGATGCCAGAGATGCAAGGCAGGCCCAATAAACCAGCTGTGAACTAGAAATGGAAAAGAGGATTTCTGGACATTAGTACTTCGATAGAAGAGGGGGATTTTTTTTATTTTTTTCCCCCACAGAGCAAGCTCTGAAATAAAATCTGTGGTTTTGCTTTTTTCCAACTACTACCTGTTAATCCAGGTGGAGTCTGCCAAGTCCAGTCAAGTATGAAAGAAAAACATGTCACTGTTAGATCTACATTCTCTATTAGACTGACAGGTCTGAGACTTGTAAATTAATCCAGAATATAAGGATGCTCAAATGCAAACCTTTTTTCCAAGATGTCTGGATTCACGTCACCCACTTCCTCAGGACCACTTTCCACCAGGCATCTTTGTTCTTCCACTCTTGTTCTTGGTTGTGATGAGTTTATAATATGTAATTATCTACCGTGGTACAGTGGTTCTAACCAGCAGGGATGAGGGAAACATTTCTCAGAATATCCTACAGTGTACTGATTAACTTGATCAACTGCAAAGTGAGGGACTGTGGGATAGATCTGATTACTACACAAGATAGGTGTGAAAAGGGTCTTCTACAACCTGGATAAAAGCTATCATCTCTGATTTAGCGAGATGAAAATTACAGTTTCTCTTCACTGATGATTTGCAATATTTAGACTAATTTTCACTGGATTTTTTTCTCACTTATTTCACAGTGGGTTTGTATTGAACTAAACTAGAACTCAGTTTTTTCCATCTGAAGTGTTTAAAATAACTGCAGTAACCTTGGCTGTGTCTAGGGACTCCATCTGAGAAGATGGTCTTGTAATTCTTAATCTGATTTGTTGACTCTAAGAGGGTCCTGATCAATGTTAATGGAAATTGGGTTACACTTGCTACAGAAAGCATTTGTTAAACTAGAAAGTTTAGAAACTTCATAGAGGGCAATTACTCTGTACTATTTCATGAATTACATGGAAATAACCTTTTATAATGAGTATTTTTTTCAGTCTGATGGGGAAAAAATATAAGTGGAAATATACACTAGGCTCAGTTCTGCATTTCTTTGACATTCAAGAATTTTCCTTCCAGAAAAATTGCAGTAAGTTGGTGCACTTCATGAAAGGCCTAAATGCTCAGTTTAAGAACTGATTAATTAGCTGCTCTGTATATTTTATAGTGCAAAATTGCTAATGCCTTCAGCAGTCTGCAGCAGGCAGTATGCATAGTGTTAGAAACCAGTCTGCATTCACATAAAATACACAGAAATAATAGCAAACTGGCATTTGCTATATGTAGTATTTATTACTGAACACTTTATAGTTTGCATCTGTCTAGAAACTGCAGCTATTCTTGGTCTGCCTCACTTATACTCCCAGGTACTGTGCAAAAATATAGAGCACATCCACATCAGTGCAGCTGGAATGAAGACATGGGATAAGTGAATTGCCTTGGACTAACACAGGCAGCCACAGGTGTCACAGCTGTGAGTCAGAGACACAGAGAGCAGTGACGGTGTGCTCTGTGCTTCCCACACCTAGCTCAGCCCCTCAGCTTTCTCTTTGAGAATAATAAAAGTCCAGTCACCTGCAGCTCCCCAAGGGACTAGGGAAGTTAAAGGTCTAAGGATCTTATTCGATGCTAAAGTAGTAGAGAGACTGAAATCAGCAGTTTCTCTGGCATTTAAAAACTGAAATTCTTTTGAAGAATTCACATGGGGAAAAGAAACTATTAAAAAATTAAAATTTAAAAAGCTCAGCTAATTTCCTTTACCTCAAGTGCTAATATCTACATTACAAGGGGGAAAAACAGGTGGATATACACTAGTAATGTTTATGGGAACAAAGCAGTTCTTCAAGGAACAATTTTTTCTGTAATTTCTCATGTGTGTGCAGCTTTTGTGACAGTGGCAGACTGAGCAGGACTTGGTGAGTCCCAGCCTGGAGCTTAGCTGTGATTACTGGTCTGGAGCCCTTGAGACAAAGGGACCTGCTTTACAGAGGGAGTGGGCTTATTTGATTTCCACCCCATGCAAATTTTCTTGTCCCACCAGGAACTGAGTTAGCGGGGCAAGAAGGGGTAGCCTCCCTCCTTAGAGACTCCTGAGGGGAAATACTCCATCCTCATGTATGGGTGCCATGACTTCAGACACCACCAACCCTGTTAGCATTTCATCTGTTGCTGCAGTTACAGAGAACACAAAAAAAAAAAAAAAGGTGTTTGCTGTAACTTTGTGAGGTCTCATGGAAGTACAGCCAGTACAAAATAGACCGAGTTCAGTTCATACATTAAACTAGAAAGCCATCAAACTGTAATTATCTCTGCTCACAACCTCATAAACAAGACACAAATAAGACAGAATTAGTAATTCTGAGTTTAAAACCATTGTATTACCCATATCCTTTCCGGCTGTCTTCTCCCACTTACCCGGAAGAACTTGCTGACCAGGGCCCTTTGAGGTTTTTCCCCCACCAAATCAGTAACAATATACCATTTCATGCTTGAGATGTGAGATGAGAAGGCCATTGAACAGAGCACATTTTCACGGAGGTTCAGTGCAATGTCACTTAACGTGACATTGTGAGTTGTGGCCTAGAGATGGAAATTAAAACTCATAAAAATAGCTTCCTCAGCTCTTATCAGTGGGTCATAGACTTTCTAGATGCTTCAGCAAGTGTAATGTCTTGTCATGTTAAAATCTCTCCCTTTATTGAGAAACAAGGCAGATAAATAATCTATTTCATCTGTTAATCAAGAAATTTTTCTATACAAATAGGTAAAGCTTATGTACACAAGGTCCTTCTGTGCCAGACCAGAAGTTCATCTATTCCTGAAATCTTGCTGAAGGTTGGATTTTGCTCAAGTATAGCATTGTCCAAGAACTTCAATGCAGTATCAGACGTGGGATCTCATTTTGATTTACTTACAGGTTATTCCCAGAAATTAAAGAAACAAAAATAAAAGCTAGTCAGAAGAAAAATAAATTACAAAGCTACTTATTTGAAAAATACAAAGCAAGAATGAAAATAATAAGTATTTCTAAAAATGAAGGCCTTTTCCAATTCAGGAAAGAGATGTCTTATTGATGTTTGACTAAAAAGAACAAATAAAATAATTGAAATTTTTATTTTGAACTACTAAATAGTAAAAAAAAAAAAATTGTTTTAGAGTTTTCTTAAGAATTATACTCACAGAGGAAAATGATAAAGACATGCCAGTGAGGACTGACCTCCTTATACTGTTCTGCAGTGACTGGAGCTAAGCTGCTGTGCTTTGTGCTGGAAGAGAGGAGCTGAGGAGTAACTCTTGCACAGCCAGGTTCATCCAAGTGAGGAGCCAGTGCAGACTGGCCAGGTATTGGGCCGGTGTCTGCCATTTCCCAGCTGCAAACATGTACCTAATTCTTAGGCTATTTGCAGGAATGAGAACTGCAGAGAGGTATGGAAACTTCAGGAGTCAGGCCCAGGACAAACATACTGAAAATAATTTTCTTGTGCATCAGTCCCTTGGAAACCTACACTTCAGGTTGTTATTCAAGTTCAAACTACCCCATGTGGATAGCGTTTTTAGATTAATCACAAATGAGAGCAGCTCATCAGTAAATGCAAAAATAAGTGTGGAAAAAGAAAGAAATGGAGACTGTCACTGGATTTGGAGTGAGCCAAAAGAGGAAAGCAGTTCAGCTGCTGCCTCCTGTCCTCAGAGCATTGCAGGAAACAGTACAGCCCTAATGAGAAGGGAACAAAGCCCTGCAAATCTCAGCCAGAGGCAGAATTTTCCTACACATGTAACCACTTAGCACGGCAGCTGTGATGACAACTTGTCCCCCAAATTCAGTAAATACTAACCTTGTCCCCTTCCTCACATCTGAAAGAGAAGTGCACCTGCACGGGTGGCTAAGAGCAGCATCCTGTGCTGCTGTGAAAACCCAACCAGAATTCTGACCCCCTGAGCAGCTCTAAAGCAATCCCCCTGTGCTAGTGAAGCAAGGACTGCCTCAACATGGAAGGGGATTTACTGCTTCTTCTCCCCTGTCTCTCCAGATGTGCTCCTGTCAGGGACTGTTTATGTACCAGCACTGCAATGTCACTTGGAAGCTTTCCCTACCAGTCTGGCTCAGCTGCTGGTGTCCTGCAGCTGTTTCACACGTGAGCAGATGGGGAACAGTGAGACCAAGGAGGGTCGCTTCTCGCTCCTCATCTCATTTTGCTCACAGTGGGGTTCATGCTATCTCTCTTTCCCCATTGGATGCATGGACTTCTCTTTTCTAGTCCTACCAGTATAGGTCCTGAGGAGTAGCATCTGCACTGACAATAAAGAAACATAAAAAGGGAACCACTGAGGTTGCTTAGCAGAAAGGAAGAGAAGTAACCTTCTAAAAAGAGAAGACATGATCTTTCTCTATCATACATTTCAACTCCAGCCCCTATATACATTTCATATTGATTTCTTATAAGCCACATATATAGTGAGGTTGTTGCGGACTTATTTGCTGGATTATTTGAGGTGTTAGTGTCATACTGCATAAATGGGTCAGTCAGCACGACTGTATTTAGCAGCTCATACATCTGCACGTAGCTTTGCAATTTTCCCCCCTAGATTCTCTAGATGTAAAGTTGGAAGGACAACTCTGTGTCAAACAGTTAATATTCTGAAATAGGGACTGAATGCTGAGGCCAGGTGGTTTTGTACTTTTAGATGTACTTGTTCACTCTAGCTGCTGTGTTTCCTTCTCGTACCCTGACTCCCTTCTGCATTATTAGTAAAATTCTTAAATAGCTGAAATTGTTATGTTCAAAGTGTACTAATACAGCCAAAAAATCCTAATCCTCATTAGAATTTGGCCATATACTTAAAAATGTTGATGGCAAGAATGTTTTGAAAATATTAAGGATCTCCTTTTCATTATTCAGACACACATCTACTACTCTGACTTCCCCCCCCCCCCCCCAATTTCCTTTAATCTCATTAGCACAGGAAGTATCTTCATATGCTACAACTCTGAAAACTGGCCTGTTAGATGCAGGTTCCCAAATGAAAATCTGGCTATGGAAATGCTGTTAACATTGTATCTGAACGACATAGCTAGGCTTAGCACTTGAATTATGACCCACGATGGATGATCCTTATATCAGTCTGTAAACTGAGTAAATCTGGAAATCTTGTAGAAGTGGTACTTATGAAACCCTACCATAGAGAGCTAAAGTAAAAGTATACTCTGGAACAGAGTTTGAAAGTAATATTTTGTAAAGTGGAAAATAACAAGTCCCCGCAAATCTAATAAGAAGATATGACAATTCCGTATTTGGGGCTGCAATGGACTCTGTGTATTAAAAGCTTATTTTCCTAATCCGAGAACTCAATATGATTCAGACTAAGCATTGAAGAAGATCTCTTAAGGAGGGTGTATCCTCTAAACTGTCACTTTTCCAACTTGATGATATATTAGAACTACTATTGCCTTGAAAAAACATTTGTTGTTGTTGTTGTCGTCATTGTTCAGATAGAGATTTCTCTGAGGCAGGGAGGGGAGGTGAAGGAGAGGACCATCCAGAGAGTTCCTAATCGCTGTAGGGCTTTGGAGAAAAATTATCCAAAGACCAGAAATATCCAGGGAGTAAGCAATGTGGAATAATGAAAAAAAATTTGTCATGACAGCTCACTGTGTCTCTAGAGAAAAATTCAAACAATATGAAAAAAATTTAAACAATAATGAAAAAACAACATGAAAAAATATTGAATTCAAACAATATGAAAAGACTTAACCAAATCAGATCAACTAATAACTACTTTTGAGTCTGATTTTAGGTCAAAACTTCCTGGTTTATGTGATAACATAAATCATTCCTGAGATGCTAGAATTTGATTATGGTCCATCTAAAAATTACAGAACTTTTGACACACCTAACTAATAGTTGCAAATAATAATAAACAATTATTTGACAGATTTTATATGACAACAAGGTGACAACAAGGGTTTATGCAGCTTTCCAGTGCAGCATTGAGAAAATTGTAACTAATGGAGAACTCCTGATTTTAATACTTTAATTGAGTTATGCTGTTCAGTACTAAAGGGGACTCATACATGTTTACAGAAACTAGCCAGGCCTGTACACCTGTAAAATTAAGTGCAAATAACTCAGTGAAAGGAAAAGATAAGCATATGTTCAATATTTTCTGAGATTATGTCTAGCACCAAAAGTCATTAATTGTCTAATAAAGTTGTCTAACAAAACATTAATTTTGAACATGCTGTTTTAAACTGTGTTCCGAGGCGACACTGCTGTTGAGGCTTTTTGCACTATTTAAAAAGAGAAGATGTCTTACTATAACATCTTACCTGATGCATTAGAAGAAAACATAATTTAAGGGTTAACAAGGGTCAAGAAGCTGTGAATTTAATATAGGTAGAAAGTGTACAGGGAAGACAGAGTGCCAGGAAGGAGACTTTCCATCTTTCAAAGATGCAAGTATTAATACTGTCAGGTGATATGGTGAACCTGATGGATGAGCAATCTAACCCAACTCTGCAAATCATGAGTTCCCTTTCAAATTATGTTGTAGGGGAAGTATTCATCCTAAATTGTTTAACTCGTATTTCACAGCACAAAGAATAAAATAGTTATTCTTCCTTTGATGAAGACCCACTCTGATATATTGCATTTGAGCAAATGCTCAAGACCAACTTACAGACCCCTGTGAGCATAAATTTAATTGATAATGACAAAAGATATTAAATTGTGTAATTTTACTGAGTTATAATACTGCAGATGACTTAACAATTTATTGATATGGCAGAATAAATTAATTTACCATTTACTGCAGAAAATGAAGCCTCTCTCCATAGTTACAGTATTTCATACTGTATTCTCCTTGAAATCAGTTTGATATTTCTGAATTGGGCCCTTAAAATGAACAATATAATAAATGTAAGTATTAAATATCTAACTGGTGAGTTAGAGCCATTTTCTATTTAATGTTTTATGATATATTTGTGTTACATTGTCAGGGTATGCCTGTGATGTCAGCTTGCTGTGCCAGCTCTGCCTCTGTTGGATCAGAGCCACAGTAGGATAGCCATTGGAGAGCTAACTCCTTTTATGTGGCCGTAGGAGAGCTAATTCCTGTTCTGTGGTTTCTGTCTGGCTCAGATAAAACTCCAATCTGCCTGAAATATACCAGAGTGACATACTTTACACCATCTTCTTCACACTGTAGACCTAGCTCTTGTGGGACAGTCATTACACCTTATTAAAAGAACTTGTTAAAAAATTGAAACCACATCCTTGCAACAGGAGGAAGGATGAGGAAAACAACAACACGGAAATCCAAGACCTTCAAAGCAGTGTTATGCAGTCACATGTAATATAGGTATATTATAATGTTCCTTATAAATAGTAAATATGGTCTCAGCAAACCTATGGCTGTGTTCATGGAAAAGCTGCTTTCCTACCTATATGCAATCTGCCTCTTACTTTCTTACCTTAACTTGAAAGTAGCTTTTTTGTCTTCCGTGACAGAGCTGCCGCAGTTTGCACACTCATCTTTGCAGCCCAAGGCACTCTTACTTGCAGTAGCCTTCTTCAAGTTCTGGGTGTGACTGAGAGCAAAAACCTCAGCATCAGTTTCTCATCAGCCAAAACCAATCTCGTTCAAAAATGGCCTTTAAATTTGTTGGCTTGTTCTGTGAAACAATCTGGCTGGCTGGCAGTGCAGGTGTTTAAGTGTAAGGACTTCCTGTGGTTTAAGATTTGACAGACTCCAGTTGGTGCCCCTAGTTATTTGAGAGTGATGTGGCAACACTGAGTGGTTGCTGATGAACAGGTTTGCAGTGATCATGCCTCTGTTTTCTGTTTTTGTTTTTTGTTTTTATCTTTTCCTCAGGGGAAATCGCTCACATCAAAGAGGTTAACCAGTCTAGTGCAGTCCTACTAAAAGGATCACCTTGTAGCATGGAAGCAGACTCAAATCATTATACATACTTTGTAGCTCACTGATTGCCTGACTCAGAGGACAGTAGAACAAGATGTTGCATGAGCAAGGACCTGACTTGTTTTCTTTTGTGTATACTAAGGCATTACAGACTCCGAGGGACTCTCTAGCCTTTCGATGCCTCCATTTCGAAAACTGTCTGCTCACTTCCTCCTTCATATCAAGCTGGATCTGTGTCTTTTTATTTTCTGCAAGCTCAAGTACAGTGAAAAAAAAGCTTCTGCTAGGCACAGTTTATTAAAAAAATACGTCAATCAAAAACTGGAAGAAATGTAAAAAATGCATATATTAATAAATATACATATGGCATCACATTTATTGCACAATAAATTAGCACAGAAGGTTTCATTTCACTGATGTATTCACATTGAGAAAGAAAGCCTGTGTCTTTGTCTGTTGTCTGTATATTCTCTGTTAATGTTTCTTGCATTTATTTTTATACCATATTTAAAAAAAAAGAACACCTTTTACTCCAGATGTATTAAAGTTGATCCTTTCTCTGTAAATTTGTGTATGTTTATATTGTTGTTTTATCTTTCATTAAAAGATGCAGAATCTCTTTCCTTTGGGAAGTTTGAGATTTTAATATTGAATCTGAAGATTAGTCAAGAGCAAAATGATCCCCAAAAGTTACACACCTTGTGCTTTCTAAAAAGTGACATGAAATGGCATTTTCTTTCTCTCAGTGACACCTAATCAAACACACTTTATTGATAATCATTTACTTTTTCTTTTCTTTTTATCAAGCTAGCAGCAGAGAGACCTTTCCAGCTTGCTCATCACCGCATAAGCAAACCTTTCTTTAAGCTAGGGCTGTCCTATAACAGTGCAGCTGCGTGGCGATTCAGGCACTGCCCCAGACCGGATTGACTGAGGTGCACTTCCTTAGGAATGGACACCAACAGAGCTGGCTGAGAACACAAGGCTGAGAACACTTGCTAAATAGGAAAGACAGTGCTTCTTTCTCCTTGCTGTCACTTGTGATACAAGACAACATCTTAAGCTGAAAAGGTAGCGGTTTGGGAGTGCTAAGTGTACGGTCTGTGGAGTAAACCTCCAGCAGTAACGCAGCAGGAGGCTGTCATTTTAATTCCAGGGCTCTGTTTGGGTGTGCTGTTGTATGTCCACTGCTGAGGTTACTCACACAGAGACCTGTTGACAGATTTATGAGCATGTGTTGATACTGCCTGTGAGACAGTTGATATGGAGCTTCTAAAGCTAATGTGAGCTGGAACCAGAAATCTCTGCTTGGCCTAGGAAACAACACTGTCAAATGATAGAAGTGGTGTAAGGATAGTAGACTGAATCTCAGAGTAGAAAAGCAAGGATGGGAACTCAGGCAAATGACAAAATGCTGACACCTCTAGGGCTTGGTAGGGTGCACAGGACAAACAAGCCTTTTTAGCAATGCACAGAATTTACTCAGGACAGCCAACTCTAGTACCATCTGTCATGCTGACTTTGGTTTGGTATTGAGAATCTTATTTCAAAAGGACTACGAATCCTAAACATGCACACACAAAGTGGGACAGTCATAGATCCAAGCAGACAATCAATTTTAAGGCATTAATACCAGAGTCATCCAATTTAGCATTGGAAAACCACCTGCCTTGATGCTGCTACGGACAGGACTGTTGCACACAGCAGCTCTGGGCAGAAGGGAGCTGAGCTGCCTTCTGCAGGGAGCACTCACTTCTTCACTGGCTCTGTCAGTAGCCTGGTGCAGCCATAACCAGGAATGCAGCCTCTTTAAAGAGGCAGTCTGAGTGAACCCAGTACAGAATGCATTATAAATCCATGAATGGCTGTTTCCCATATTCTGCTCAGTTGAGGTTTCATGAGGTTTGGGATTTCTGTTGTTCACTGTTTTCACATGCCACTGTGTTTCTGGTTTCTGGCTAGGATGATAATTACTGCTTTAAAGTGTCTCTGTTTTTGTTAGCACAATTCTACTAAGCTTTTATGGAAATGCCCCATCGGAGCTGGGTCTTATCAAGATCTTACCAGGAGCTCCATATAGGCCAACTCAAAATGTTCACAATCTAGGGAGGTCAGATGAATTTTAGTGAGTAGCCACACTGCATCCCAGATCTTAACTGAGATTTAATTTTACCACAGAAATGTGAGCTTTGAGACATGAGCTTGGGGTCAGACAATCCACAGAAATTTGAGCTCTGTTTGACTTCTCAGTGCCAAATAGAGATATTTATTTCCCAACTCCTGCTGCCACCAATTGCATCAACTGGTATATTGGCACCTTTGCCGTAGTACTTAACTGATTAGATACCACTGCCTGCTTCAAAGAACCCCTTCCTTCAAATATCTAATGTTTCAAATCCAAGCATTAGGCATTTCATGCAACTTCACCCTAAGAAATACAATTTGTTTTCAAAACCACTTCACAACACCAGCTGGTTGAGAAAAAGTCATGGAGCTTTTGTATTCCTGAACCCATTCTGTACTTATTCGAGTTCTTTTCTGTCATGGTTTAACTCCAGCTGGCAACTAAGTACCACACAGCTGGTTGTTCACTCCCGCGTACCTCCAGTGGGATTGGGAGAGGCAAAAGTAAAATTCATGGGGTAAAATTATAAAAATTTAATGATTGAAATAATTTATATTAATAATAAAAATAATCATAATGAATATGAGAGCAAGAGAGGAAGGAATAATGCCTGAGACAGACAAGTGATGCACCATGCAATTTCTCACCACCCGCTGACCAATGCCCAGCCCGTCCCCAAACAGTGATTGGCCCCTCTTGACCAACTCCCCCAGTTTCTATGCTGAGCATGGTGTTCCGTGGAATGCAATATCCCTTTGGCCAGGTCAGGTCAGCTGTCCTCATGATGCTGCCTCTCAGCTTCTTGTGCACCTGCTCACCGGCAGAGCGTGGGAAACTGGAAAGTCCTTCACTTAGGGTAAGCTCTGCTCCACAGCACCGAAGGTATCAGTGTCTTACCAGCATTGTTGTCATACTAAATCCAAACCACAGCACTGCACCAGCTACTAGCAAGAAAGTGAAATCTATCCCAGCTGAATCCAGGATGTTTCCTTTTAAGAAATATGAAGTCTGTATTGAATGGCTGTCTTTCCTTGTATTTGCACAAGATTTAACATGATGTCTCTAAAGTAAAACCAGGCATTACTAATAAGGATTTCAAAGTAGTCAGGAAGCTGTGTTAAGGTTTCATTTCAGCTTAGTTCCAAGTGATACAACTCCACTGTTACATATGAGTGAATGTGGCCCAACCAAAATCAATCCTACAAATAGATGACTTTTTTATCTGCAATCTTCTGATACTTCACCTCATCATTGTCAGTGATTTTTGGGACTGGAAACCCAAAGCAGACACAAATTTCCCTTTGCTTCCCCAAGAGAAAAGCTAAATACTTGTTTCCAAATTTATACAAAGATCCACTTCAAGAATTAAGATTAACTCAGATTAAGGCATGTTTGTACAATAACTGAACAGCTGCAGGATGACTTTGGTTACACAACAATTTAGCAATTAAGAATGTCAGTGCGGCCACAAATCTGCTGAGGAAAAAAGGACCAAGGCAGAAAATCACTCTGAAGGAACCATATTTCAAGTCTTCTAGGAAAAAGCCATCAGTCAGTGCCTCCTGGCTCTGCCCAAGAAGCTTAAAACACCCTCATGCAGGATATTAATTGCAATATTCCTTAAAATAACCAGTTGGAGCTTGGAATGTTCATCTGAGAGTTGGGGTTCATCAGGCAGTCTCTTTCCCCAAACATCCTTGTGTATAAAACAGCTCTAAAGCCTACAGGAGAAAGTATTTGATGGAGCTGCTACACACTTCAGACGGTTTTGTGCTCCCAGACCAGCCTGTGAAGGAAAATGGCTGGTGGGAGAGGCAGAAGCTACTCTGGCACCTACCTGACAACAGCAAAATTTTCACTTATTCTTCTGTAAGAAGCAAGTAAAAATTGTCCTTCAACCCTACAAAACCAAAGAGGGAGAAAAAGGGCCTTAAAACAGTGATGAGATAAATTGCAAAATGCTGAGCTGAAACAGTAGTGGAGATTGGCTAAAAATTAATGAGTTGAAAGTGAATACAGGACGAAGAAATGGGAATTAATTGTGGTGACCAGAACAGAACTGACAAGGGAGGAGAACTGGAGAGCTAAATAATTAGGAGCAAGAGAGGCGGAATGCAGCTGGTGGATTGCCAGCCTGTTGGACAAAGCCATGCTGAGTTGGAATTAAAATCTGAAAAATCAGGCAAGATCAACTGTGATCAGGGCCTTTGTGTTCAACAACAACATTTTTTTCATCTAGAAAGCAATAATGTATAATAATAAAATATCTAGAGTTGCCTTTTTCAAATTGCACCCCTAATACTGTCTGAAACCATGAGACATAAATGCCAGATAGTCTCCTAAGAAATAAAAAATAAGAGGGCAACAACCATTTCCAGAAAACAAGACCTACAGGAATGAATTTAGGGTGTTTATTTATCAAACAAAATTAAAGCCAAAGCAGACCATTAAAGTGAGGAAAAGCTGGTTTTGGTATGTAACTGGAATTAGGAGTTGCAAAATCCAGTGATTTATTTGTGTCTCTTCCAATTATTTGTTGTTATGTATAGTGAATAACAGTTCTTTGAATTTAGATTTTAAAACTGTCTTCTTCTTTTTTTTTTTTTTTTTTTTTGTCTCTTCTAGGTAAAGATATTGTGCATAGAACTAACACTGGACTTATTATAGCAGGTGCATAACACTGCATTTATTGTAACAGGTGTATAAAACACAAGAATTTTGCTAAAAGAATTTTAATAGCTACAGGGTTTTAAAGAAAATAAGGTTTTAATCCCAACATGTTCAAGGGAAATTATCAGCTAATTATTTGAACATATTCTGTGTCCACAATTCATTTAAGCAAGTTGCTAAGTGGTTGTGACTCACACCAGTCTGCCTTTTGATCTGACTATGCTGAACAGATTGCTTTTGTCTCCTGTGAGCTGAAGACATGCTGAAGTCCCAATATTAAAGAGGTGAAGGGAAAGAGAGAATGAGTTCTCTGAGGCTGGATTCCCCTCCCTCCTCATGCTGTTGCAGACTGTGGAGTCCTTACGTGACGTGCACAATTCAATGTATTTTGTTTGTATAGACATCAATTTGAGGGCTGCAGAGTCTCTTCAGACCATCATTATCTCTGAAACTACAAAGTTTTGTTTCCCCAACATCTAAACAGAATCTTCTTTGCTTTGATTGATCCCTTTATTTTTGACCAGGCTGCTGCAGTCAGTACAATGATGTGTTCCCAACATAAATGGACATTGCAACCTTACAGCCTCCTTTGGTTTCCTTACTGGTATTTTCTGAAGTGTTGAGTGACTTTATTACTCTCCTCCGTGCCAGAGGGTCTTACAACTGTCTTGGAGGATGGTGCTTGCAGGACTCCCATCAAAGTTTTACAGGAGGAGGGCAGGGGATTGCTGTTATACTTCTGCCTGAACACACAACTATAGGACTTGCCCTTTTTGCATTAGATGGCCACTGCTGAACTGTGCCAGCCTATGTGACACAGTGATGCCCAGATCCTTTGCAGTCTAGCATAGATGGTTGCTCCCCTTTCTGTGTAGCTGACTCCTCTCGGGTCAGTGAGGCATCTTGAGTTCTCCCTTGAATAGCATCCTCATTTTTCAGACCATCCTTCTCTTTTCCCAAGATGTTTTTTTTTTTACTTTTTATTCCACCTGTGCATTACTTGCAGTCCTTTTATCTGCAGGTATCTTTATGTGTGGGTGAGAGTGAGGAATCTGCTGGCCTGGTTCTTTAACACAAACACTTGAATGAAAATGAGTACCTTCATCACTATTTGCTGTAAGGGATTGGTATGTGTAAATTGCAAAGAAAAATTTTCCAGATAATAAACTCTGAGAACCTGCTCAAATGCTAGATGATAGTCCTTATTTACAAGTGTGGATATGGACAGTAAATATCAAACAATATTAAGACACGATGGTAAATGTTACCTTGTTAGTGGCATTTGCACAATTTTTATTGTACTTTGCTCCCAAAATATATTCTGCTGCATCCACGTTCATTGGTTATTTTTTTTTATTATTTGATTAGATTTTGAAATCTTGTTAGATTCATCATGGATGTCATCTTTCAAAAGGGGTATCATTTCTCACCCTTCCTCTTAACCTGGCAGCTGCTGCTTCAGCATGGGTATCACATAAGTGAGGCATTTCATTATGCACATTATTTTTTCTATCCACCTTTTTATTCCTTTATCCCTTTCATTTTTTGAAAGATGAGTGGCAATGGCATATTTAATGTGACTTACTTTTCTATCTTTTTGCTGAGAGGAATGTATAACCCGAAATCTATGACCTTTCTTGAGTTCATCTCTTTTGATGCGCTGTTCTTTATACAACTTTTCTTTTAGATTCTCATTCTTCTCTCCCCCTCCTCATCAGTAACATCTTTTTTTAAGATTCTCCATCTTTTATGGTTCTTTTCTTTGTTCCTCTGGTTCTCTCTCTATTGATCTCTCCCGCATGGTCTTATGGTGCCCACTAATTCTCTTTATACTTACCTTCTCTGTTTTATCCTTCTTGGAACTGAAAAAAATTAGAATAAAACCAAAACAAAACAGAAAACATTAAAGGAGAGGCAGGCCAGTGCTAGGGCAGGGGCTGATGCAGGTGCACAACGTGTCTCTGACTGTGGCCTGATCTCAGGGCACCATCCTTCTCCTGGCAGTCTGCCTCTCCCCTTCCCCACCCTGTTCCCATGAGCTCTCCACTCCCCCTACAGCCACTGCTTCCCAAGGTGAAGGAGAAGGGGCATGGGGCAATGTCCTGGGGAGGAGGGTGCCTGTGCAGGGGTGCTGTTACACAGCAGCGACATCCTCCCTTGCTGGTGGGGAGGTGTCTCTGGGAACCTCAGGAGATACGAGGGAGGTGAGTTGTTCCTTTGCTTAGGCACGCTGAATGGACACAGGCAAAAGGAATCAGCAAGACTCAGTGTGAAAGACACACTCTGTGTGTGTGACTCCTCTGGTGCCTGGGACTGAGGGAAGGAAGGGACTGGTACTCAGGTCGTTTGCTCCCAGCATTGCAATTCAAAATAAATAAGGAATTTGAGCTTCTTCCGTGGTAAGAGTAAGGGGAGGGTGTCCACAGAGTGATGCAGAGTATCTCTGTTATCAAAGAAAGTGTCTGTGGGAGAAGGAATGAAGGTTAAAGCCCAAGACTAGGAAATATTTCTAAGTCCTGGTCCATACTGGTCTGGGAGGTAGCTCCAGTGAAAGCAGTGAACAGGCCTATGGAAGCTCATGTTGTGCCTAAATTACAGAAAAAAAAAAAAAAAAAAAGGGGGAAGAGGCTTAAGTGTGGAATTTCATCAATGGATAGAGCAAACTGCTGAAGATGCAGTTCAGACAATTAGATTGATATGCTCAGTTAATGAGGGAATTGGTTTCCAGAAAGTTGTTTTTAGGGAACTTTTAAGTTTGTAATTCCTAAGTAATTTTTGGTTACTCCATTTCTCCTTCCTCCATCCCTCCTGAAGTAGTTCAGCAACCTTTCTTGACTAGCAAAGTTTTGCCTTATCTCTCTTCCCTTGATTTCCTTCTCAGCTGTTTTCCTAATGCTTTTCTTCCAGTGTTGGAAACCCCAGGCATAAGAGAGTAGCTGCAACTGCTCTCCCACCAGTGTATTTGTGTGCAGAGAGGAATTTTCACTTCTATCTTTATTTTTGTCCTGTAATGAGAAAATTGAAATACCAGACCTTCATTTTGTTCCACAGGGTTTCTTCCAAGTGCAATTCCAATCATACAGACACATATCATCTACTTTTTCTGTATACTTGTGGTATTGGAAAAAAAAAAAGACACCCACACCTCCCACACCCACACCCTCTCCAGCTGAAAAACAAACATGGAAGATATGAATTTTAGATATCTCTTCTGCTGCTGGTCAGAGCTAAGTGGAAAAACAGAAAAATTGTTTTCTACTCTCTCAAACTCCACTGCTGTATTAAAACTGTACTTTGGGATTCCCATCTGCAAGGAATGCTGAGCATCTCCAGACCTTTCACTGCCTCAGTTGACATCTCCCACTGTTTTTTTCCTGCCCCAAACTCCAAAGCTTCCTGCCCTAAAGCATGCTTCCACTGAAATGAGAGATGTGAAACCTTTAAGTAATTTTAAAATGTAGTTACCCTTTGCTCCTAAAATTCTGCTTGCTGGCTGAATGACAGTGGTGGAATCTCTTTGGTAGGGTGGGCTTGTAGGGTGGGTTTGGGGTTTTATTTTGAAAGATGGTTTGGATTTCTCCTGCTTTTTCTCTCACCCCAGACCACAGCATGTGCTAGGAATGCACCTTTGTCTCTAGGAAGATTTTGAAGACAACCTCTTTCCTTTTTCCACAAAAAGCATGGACTAGGTGGAGTGGCTTTGATTATTTTGTGTCTTTGAATGAGAAAGAAAAAAGCAAGGGTTTGCAGGCCAGAAGACCTCAAGGAATATGTGAGAGAGAAGAGAGTGATAAAAATAACAAAAGCAGCTGCTTTTATTTTATATCTAAATAAGGATTTTGAATATGTTACCCTAAAAGCATTGTGCAAAACAAAACAAAAAAAACCCCGCAAACCCAACCAAATAAACAAAAACCAAACCAAACCAAAAAAACAGCAATAGAAAAATCCCCACCAAAGAAACAAAGAAGGGGGAGACAAGAAAGAAGAAAAAACCTTTTCAATTCGCAATGTAGTGAAGATGTCTGATGTTTCCTGTAGAAGTTGCATCCTTTTCAGATCCTGAAAGCTCCTGCACCAGGATAGAGGTCATTACAATGCCTTGACATCTTGGTCTTGCAGCAGCAGCTCTACCAGAGAAAATCTGTCTGCAGCAGACAGCATCAGTCCTTCATGTAACACAGAAATGGCTTCTTTGAGCAACTCAATCCCCTGCATACTCCTACCTTCCGTTTTATAGGTACTGACGTGGTAGGACCAGCATGGCCAGTGTATCAGCACTGACCTGCTGCACTACTGCTGCAGTTTTCTGCTCAGGAAAAATATGTAATCGGAATGGTACTACTTTGAATTGTGTAATGCTTACTATGAAAAATATTCGCTAGAGAAATTTACTGGATGGGACTATTTTGGTATTCATTATAACTCATTTTTTGAGAAAACTAAATAGAGCATAAAATCAGAAACAAAGGAAGAAAGTCAAAGCAACTTTCTTTACCATAGTAAAGCAAACTAGTTTGGTGTTATCAAAAGCCTGGTGGGTTTTTTTTTTTTCTTTCTTTCTTTCTTTTTCCTTTTGTAATCCTGAAGTGACCGTATACCTCTTTTATCTATTTGACATTTTCGGTTTTCTTTCATGCTGAGTCTTACTGATGTTCGTGCTGACAACTGATCGATATTCATCGGAAACAAATAAGCCCAGTTTTACGCTCCTCCTCTAAACCCTCCGCCGCGGTGCTGTTGGAAGTGTCTGGACAGCAATTCCGAGTTTCCCTCGCAGCACCAGCAGCCAAGAGCTTTGCCTGGTGCGCGCAGCTCGGGGCCGGTGCGGGTGGCGGGGCAGCAGTGACACCTCGTGGGTGCGCGCAGGAACCGCGCCCGCGGATGCTGCTTCGGCCAGGGCAGAGCGGGACCCCACGTGTGGGCAGCACCTCTGTGGCTCACACGATCCCTGTCCCCTCCCCTGGCAGGGGACAAACCTTCTGTCATATCCCGACACAAAGACCGTGGAAGATTTTTGTCAGGTTGCACCAGAGGAGAGTGTCTGCTGTTATGATGATTCCTGGGAACCAGGGTTGCTGCACTACACGAGTTCCTTCTGGGATGTTGGGGTCTTTTCGAGATCTGTTTGGTTTGTCAGGAATTGACTTCAGTAGCCAGTGGCACTTGGTTTAAAGAAGAAAAAACCAGAATGCTGTGCAACCAAATATAAAAGTACCCCCAAAGGAAGAAGAAATAGCGACAGCATCGGAGAAAAGCCCATACATCAAGGTCTGATTTGACTCTGGAGATGTGCAGAGGCTGAGGACTGATGGAATAAGTAATTTGAGTGCTACTTCTATCAGTATCATGCCCCACTAAGACTGTCCCCCTTCCATAGGGAAGGGGAGTTTGGAAGTCATGCATGGGACCACGGAACCTGGATGTTCCCCTGTTTTCCTCCAGGGCAATGAGATTTTGGTCCTATGATCTGTAAGCAAACAGGCTGGTCAGAAGGAAACCCATTGCTGTCTACTTGAAAAGCTCTTGACAAAGGCCAAAATATAACTGGTTAGCAGCTGCCAGGCTGCAGCAGTACAGCCTGTATGGCTCTCCACGCTTCATTTGTTCTTCATTTGTTCATTTCTGTATCTTGTTAGGAATGAGAAACCAAATCTAAATGGTGTGCTTGATTTTCCAGGGCTTCCACCTGCACATTTACATTGATTTTGGGCTGCTTTTCATCTCTTCTCCAGAGCCCCTACTCCCTCTGATGGGATTGCTGAGAAACTCTGACTTGTATTTCAAACTTTTTCATCTCATTTTTTTCCATATCTCATTCCAGCTTTACCAAAGAACCTGCACTCTGCCTGTGAAGACAACAGGCAAACCAGGAATAAGCACCCTAATAACTGCAGACACAGAACAATTTTGGGGAGGTTTTTCTGTGGAGAATCATGTGTGAGGGGGATCTACTCCTCAGTTTTGAAAGCTGGAAGATGAAAGAAATGTTTTTCCTCTATTAGTAATAGACAACTAACCTTAATAACATAATGTTTAATGAAAAATATTTTAGGTATTTCTATTTAATATTGTTTTATGGCTGAAGTGGATATTATGGAAAAAAATTGTCCTGGCTTTAGGGGATAGAGGGAAAGTTTGCCTTTGCTTGGATATATAGCACTACCCTTTGGGATGGTGTCATTTGATAATTCCTGCCACATGTTCTTATGACTAGGATGTTTTTGTTTCCTTACTGTGTCTCCCCTCAAGTCCTGCTGGGTAAATTTCAGATGGTCACGGTCAAAAAAGGCATGTGACAACTTCCAGATGTTCAAATAATCAAAGCGATCTGCAGATCTAAGGGAGCACACCAACAAACAAACGGAGGATAACTTGAAGGGCTGCAGTCTAGATGGGGGGTCACGTTCAGAGGTGGCGTAGCAGGCTGAGAGATAGTCTTTTAATATCTGGAGAATTCACTGATGTCTAGATCACTTGCTAAAAATGAGATAGTCTGATGATGTGGCTGGGCAGGCAGTAAAAACCTAAAACATGGGGTCTGGTTGAGGTTTTCCCACAGCTTGGAGCAGAGCTGGCTTCCCTGGGGAGCAAGGAAGGCTCTCATAAAGTGGCATAGCTCTGAGCTGAGCTGGCCTCTGGGCTCCAGCTTGTGTGATGCATCTGGAACTAAGAAATGTGACCAAGCCCTGCTGTCATGCACCACCACGGCATCTGGGGGCTGTGCCTTTGCTGAGCTGGTGGTGCCCGAGACAGTGCTGTGTTCGACTGAGAGAGGGGAGGGCACATCTCAGCTCAGAGAAACATGTGTGCTTCTGTTTTGCTCCCACCTGGCTTGTATAGGCACCTGTTTGGCTACTAGTAGCTAGTTTTCAGCTGAGTTTTGGGAGCCCTTAATCAAAACCCTTCATCACCCGAGGTGATTTTTGTTAGTCCGTCCTCACAGCTTTATAGAAACACACAAGACACTTGAAAATGTGCAGTGGGACACAGCATTCCTCTTTGGGACTGTAAAACTATTCATCATGATTTGAAAAGCTCATATTAGTCACTGGCAACCTGCTATTTGTAGAGGTGAATGAGCATGACTGTGTGGTGCAGTGTGTGTGGAGCAGCAAGCAGGAATACCAGGATGGAGGATGAATGTTGCTTCTGTGACACAGACTGAACAATCCTGTCTCTGGTCACAGGAGGGACCATGTTCCCACCCCACAAGATCCTACAGCAACTTTCCTGGTGCCTTTTTGTACGCTGGCATTTGATGTCACAGTGCCTGCACTGCTGGCACATCCTTTGAAACAGATGTTCTCTGCATTTGCCCGCTGTGTGTGCAACTGGCATAGCTCAGCTGGAAGATTGCTTTCCAAATCCTTCCAGTGATGGGAAGGGCCAGGCACTATTACTACAATTATTTCTACTACTACTAATTTGTTTGGAAACATCACTGGCTCAAAACCTGGCTCGGCTGCTGATGGAGAAGGGAAGATCTGCTCGTGTCGAGAGAGCTGCTAGAGTTTTGAAATACAGGCTGATGCTTTTGAAGTGTAACTATTTGGGACACTGCTACCAGCTGCTCCTTCCCCTTGGTAATAAGGTTTTATGTGATTTTCGTGCAACCCTATATGGGTCTTTTGCTGCTTGGAAGGTTATGGTGTAGTGTGCAAGCAAATTCAGTTCCACACTAGGAAAAAGAACAACTTTGTGACAGTTTCTCCATCATCAACGGCTGCTTTTGTCATTTGGGTTCTCAATATGGCATTCCTCAAGCACCTGGAGAATTTCTGACAAAATTAGTTTTTGGTTTTGTGCAAAGAATACTTTTGTATGTGCATGGAAGGGGAAAGACCAGTACACTGCTGTCCTGGAGAACCAGACTGTGGTGCCTCTGTGCAGCGGCGGGGCCTTGGAAGACACACACCACAACACGGGCAAACACCCGAAAGTGAGGAGGATGCTGCAATGCACGAGAACACTGGTACCTGAATGTACTGCAGGAAAGTGGTGGCCATGAAAAATTAGGTCTGGATCGTATGGCAGATATTTATTGTGATGGGTCATCTCTGTCCTGATCCATGTCTGTAGGACTGGGCTAACAAGGTCGTATTATGTAGTAAACTCTGAAATGATTTTGAGGCCTATGTTCTTCTACTAACTGGGGCATCGACAGCACACGCTTCCATTATTTATAACGTGGTTATCAAGACTGCAAGCTCTTTGCCCATGTCCACAGAGAAAGTTATAATTATGTAGGTATGGTAAATTAAAAATGGAAACCATTCATTGCGCTGGAAGCCAGCTCAAAAAGGACAGATGGGCAGATGTGATAAGGGAAATAAAGCTACTACAAACCAGAAAACTGTAGGAGAAACAAACTGAGAAGCCTCTGTCCACCAAGTACCCATCTGTTGGTCATCCACCAATCTCTCTCCTAGCTACATATTTGGATGTTACTATTTAAAAAATGGCAAAGGAACAGCATGAGGAGGCCTGGCTGGGGCAAGAGGAAAGCGGCTACAGGACCTTTTTACTGGCTGGTAAATTCATGCCTGGTCTCTCTTCAAAATTTCATAGTTTAGAAAGAATTTCAGCTTGTTCTTCAAAAGATGCGTCAGTCTGTTCTGGATTAAGAAGACAATGTGCCTTCCACATTTACTCCCCCGGCAAAGACTGATTTTTGGAGGATTTGCTAGTCACTTCATTTCAGACACATTTCTTAACAAGTTGTCTTTTTTGTCATTAAACTTAGATTCTGTCCTTCCTGAGTCCTATAAGGCTTGCTATGTGGTGTTTATCCTTTCATGGTCATTACTGATACATACTCACTGCACTCATTGTGCTCTACTAAAATTGTTTTGTCAGGGTAAAAATTGCAAATTAAAATACTCTCTCAGAGGGAGGACCCCAAATATAATTTCGTAACAAAAATTCCCCAATCCTTTCCAAACAATTTAAAATTGAAGATAAATCTTTCCTTTACTACCAGATGTGATCTTCACAGAGCTTCAGGCATAAATAAGCTCTCCAAATTTTCCAGCTATTTCAAGATCCTATCCATACTGAAACCAGCCTGTGCCCTTACCACCTATTCAGGGAAATTTTCAAACAAGGCCAATGACTGACATTTTTAACCATTAAAATCAATGGTCATACATATTTCAATTTACTTTCTCAGTTTTCATTCTCATCCATTGCTTCTTTGCAGCTGAACCTCCATTTTCCCCCTTTTTAATGGGAATTTAGGAAGTTCCTTTTCTTTTCTTTCTTTAGAGTCCCTAGTCTCTTTCCCTTATTTTAATAGCTATCATTCTTTGTAGATTGCAGATCTTGGCTATATCCTGATAAAGTCAACAGAAAGGTTTTCCCTGAAATTTTAGACGTTTCCGTATTGGTTTTTCTTTCCACTCCTCTCCTTTTTCTTCTTGATGCCTGGCTGGCAGATTTAAACAAATATTTTCAGAACAACTTGTCCTCAACTGACTAAACTGGTAAATAATGGATAAATATAGTTTCAGTTGGGAACAGCTTTCTGGCAAAGGATGGAGAACAGCACTAAAGAAGAATTTTTCTCACCTTGAGTCATGGGACCTGGTTGGTTAAATTAAAACCGTTTACTTCACCTGTGTATGCAACACACAAACATCAGCAATGTCCTTTACTTGTACTGATACTTTGTGCTGCCTACAGTCCCCTTGCTGTTCTGAAACACAAACAGACCAGGTTTCTTTCTTTCTTTGAACCAAAAGCAGCACAAATCTAATTTATATATTTAAGCAAAGGCCCAGGCTTATTTTTGTCAGTAATTCTTTTTTTTTTCCCTCTACCACCTAGAGAGCTCTGTCATAAGCTTCAAGCTTCAACATGTAACGATCAAATGATAAATTCCTTGATGTCCTGAGGCTGACTACCTCCTATCATAACTCAATCTTGCTGTGATGCACCACTGTCTTCTTATCAAAGTGCACTTCTCCAAGCATACAAAAGGGATGTTGCTGTGTTTGTTAAGATGATAATTTGCATATTTGCTATGCATATAGAGGACTTTTATAAATATTTTTATATGTGTTTATTCATACGGAGCGGCTAGAAATCTAAATATTACAGTGCTTCTGATATATAGAGAGAAAATAAAAACCCAATTCACAATAGTAAGTCATTGTATTGTGAATTTTTATTGTAATAAATTATAGCAATAGTTCACACAACCCAGCTATTATCTCAGATTGTCTCTCTGCAGAATCACAAAAACAATCTGAGTCATCCTGACTTGATTCATTTCAGTTCCTGTTTGGGAAGTCTTCCCTCACCATCAGGCCGCCTGGTAGCATTTTCTTTTTTTCTGTGAAAGCTCAAATTCTGCACAACAGTCCCACAGCCTATGGTGGGTTCTGCAGCATGAATCATGGAAAATATGCATCCCTGCTTTTTTGCAGCTGGTTATTTTTGACAAAGTCCATGTGGAAGGAGAGCTGTTCAATTTTTTCCTACATGATATACATCTTTTTAGCACTCTGATGGGAGTGGATTAATAGAGACTTATCAAAAATATCAAAAGATGCTTAGCATTTCAAAGAGAGAATAGAAGTGGAGTTGACATGCAGAGACAAGGCTGGCTATCAACCGTTTTCAGAAGGAAAGTGAATCTGTCTTTATGAATAAAGGCACAAGAGAGTTGTTTCTCTCTTTCTCCCAGGGTCTTCTTCATGGCCTGTCACTAAATTCTTGTGAAGCTTTTATTTATATTTGTTGTGGCTTTCATTTTACCTGCATATGTTCATTCATTTGTTATATGAATTAGTACATGCAGAATATATTATTTTAATTAGTTCATGGAGCTGATTAATCAATAACTGCTGCTCTTACCTGAAAACATGACAGAAGCAGAGAAAATCACTTGCATTCACTACCCTTCCTTATATCATTTGAGAGAGACCTCTCTGAGCTGAAAATGCAGCACAATAATTTTATATAATACCTTAGACATAAAGTGAATAATAAGGTGTGACTTCAGGGAAATGAAGGTATGCAGAACAACAAGGACACAGGCTAATATTTCTGCAGTTGAACATTTCAGCAGTGAGCAGCTTTGCTTCTGACAGTGTCCTGCAAAAATACGGTACAAATTTTACTATTAGCAATAGAGGCATAAAATCATCACTTAAAACCCTACAATGATTACAAAGATTATGATTACCATCTAAAATGAGGATTAAAGGAACTTTAGAAGCAAAAATTTGAAGTGTTTGGTCATTTGATGCTATATGACTGAGCAATAGTCATTTATCTAGTGGGCAAAAGTGAAATCAGGTGCAGAGAAACAAGTTGTAGGGGCTGTGTGTGCTGTGGGGAGCATGCTTCACCAGGGGGCAGTGGTCTTAAACTGCATATGCTGGTTCGTGTCCGGGACATTAGCTGAGTGTCAGCTCCAGGAACAAAACTGGTCGGGAACTAACATAGCCCCTGGGAATATGCACTTTTGGCATGGAGGCCTGGTTTCCTCTGTGTGTGTGTTGAGCTCTGAAGCACAGTGTTTGCTTCAGGCACTCCTAAAGATTGCTCTGAGACCAATCAAAAGGCTGGAAACCATCTTTGGATATAAGTGGTAGGTGTGCAATCATTTAATCATACCGAGAAAAAGCTTAAGGATTTTGGTTATAGATGGTAAGTACTTACTTCAGGACTAATGCTCTTCCAATCTAGCAAGTAAAGATATAAAAAGATCTGGTGGCTGGAGCTGGATAAATGCACAGGATGAAAAGGCTACACATTTCACTAGGGAAATACTTAGCTACTGGTGTGGATTGCAAGAGGTTATTGTGGCTTTTCTACCATTAGCAATTTTTAAATCGAGAATAGATGTTGTTGGGTTTTTTTAATCTAAAAAATTTACTCAAGTTTAAACTGGATCAAATTCAAGGATGTTGTCTGTCCTAAATTATGTGGTTAGGTGACCACACAGTGACTCCTGGTTTTATAATCTGAAAATCCTTTCGCTCTGACAAATAGGGCTGGAGGAGCTTTTCCTATGATTGATGACTTGGATTCATGGATGCGCACTGTGTTTACTGGGGTCAGCACTCATCTTTCTTCCTTCTGAACCAGCTTAGCACTGACTGTCCAGGCTGTAGAGCTGTACTGAGCGGACCTGTCCTGCCTAGCCCAAGGATGCTCCTTTTTCACTTATTTCTCTCCTCCCAGGCTGGAACCCCACATTCCTTTTTCCGAGGAGCCAGGAGCCACCTTGAACCCGGGAACTTCTGTAGCGCTTTGAGAGTAACCATTCACAAAGACCTTACAGCTCTGAACTACAGCACGCACAAAGAACACTTTTTTTCTAACAACTATAAAATGCTGCAATAAGCTTTGCTCCAACAAAATCTCTATTAGTGGTAATGGAGCTTTGTGTTTTAGCAACCAAGGATTTGACTATCAGATAATTGCGATTATATGTTCTTTCCAGAACATCTTGCATTATTTAAGAAGAAAATCAAACTCCAATCAAGTTGTTCAGAGGTTTTGAAATACTCAGATGCAGAGCTCCAAGCTTTAGCTATTGGGGTACAGTGCAAAATGCTGCTAAGCAGGCAGTAGGCTCAGAATTTATTGCAGTGACTGAATTTATAAATACAGAAAGTTCACAGAAAAGCCTGCTCTTGTGAACTTTCAACCAGCATTTGCAAACAAAGAAGCCATAGATTACTTATATAATAAATGGATGCATATCTGTCCAAATGTTTAATAAAGATACTATGTGAGAAGCATTAAACAAGTCATTTTCCTCTGCAGTAACAATATATTTCTTCTACTGTATACAGGACAGTCACAAAAGCAGTTTAAACCTTTTGAAGCCTCTATTATTCAGAAGATGATACTTTGGCAACAATTACACCCAAAATACAGGTATTAGAATGGGAACTTTCAGGTCAGATGGGACTAAAATTTGGTAGTGATTGAATGCTCTTTTATTTTTATTGATATATATATATATGCACCATTTAAATAAGATCTTGATACTAGAAAGTAGACTTAACTGTGCAATATCATCCAGTAAAACCTGCTTTGATAAATGCTCTTTGTACCCTGGAGGACATGAGGATGGTGATGCTATTGATTTTCAAAGGTCCCATCACCCGTTTCTGGTTACTTTGGCTAATGAAGTGTGCTTGACCTGGAAAGGAGAACATTGTTTGGCCTACAGTTGCCATGTATCCTTGCAACCTCCTGCTCCCTACGCGTGCTCCCTCTGGCTCCCCTGCAAAGTACTGATCAAGTGCACGAGTTACATCTACACTGCACAGTAATGGTGATTTTCATCCCCCACTTGGTCCCAGAGACAAGAACACAACCTCCAGCCGCAGGCTGAGCCTTACTGCCCTCTTGCTGGCACAGCCAGCTCCAGGTCTGGCAGTCTGGTAAGATGAGTTGAAAATAAGTGTTTCTTCCACATGCAGTCATGTTCCAGTTGCAACTCAAATATACTGAAGTTTTCTCTCTCTAAATATATCTCAACATATCTGCATTTCAGATTGATGCTGTTGCCAATTCACTTCACATTTTGCATTACACCAAATGCCTACTTTATGTGTTGATATTTGGGCTCGACAAGAACAGGAGGGATGTGAGGAGAGGGAAGAGACTTAAATGATTTATGAGTGTGTTAGCAGCATTTCTAAACTTGTGTTTCGGTCTACTGAATCTTTGGCAGCACAGTTTCAGTCTTAGAACTGGAGTGGTGGATGCCTATCAAGATTGGGCAGTTCCCAGGATAGGAGTCCATTCTGTCCCACTGCCACTAACCACACCTGGTGCATGAGGTCTGCTGCTCTGTAAGCACAAAGTCTCCTCATTGACCTTGTTTACATCTTTTCACTTAAGCACACACAGAGAAAATGCTTCTTTTGAGTCTAGCCACTTCATCCTGAGAGGATGCAAAGATGCCTGTGCTTCTTGCAGCCAAAGGACTCCCAAAGCCCTGCATTTTTGGAAGAGGTAAGTGACAGAAGGAATGGATCTGCAAAGGTAAGAAGGAGCATTCCTCAGAGCTGGAAATTACAGCACAATTCTTGTTAAGTTCCCAAACATCAGCTTTATGGATTACAGTGGAGCACCTCTGCCACACTAAATGCTGCTTTACTGCTGCTATCAGTATCAGGGAAGGAGATTCTACAGTACTTGCAAGCCAAAGATACCACTCCATAGGATGCTATTAGAACAGCAGAAGGTGAAGCCAGATGATGGAAAACACATTTGTCAAGAGTTTGGTGTGACAGACATCTATTCCTGAGCCGTCATGTGCTGTAGTATCTGTTTTACATTCCTACACAGGGTTTTGTAACAGTGAGAGGAAGTGGCCAATCCTTTCAAATTTGAGAGAGCTGTACTGGCACTGATTTCTGTGGCTGCAGTCATGTGTCAAGAGATTATTTGTGCTGGCACAGTGAGTTCAATACATGTCTACGTTCTTCATACTTAAATCTCAAAAACTTCACTAGAAGAGATGCCAGTAAACTGTTATTTTCTCTAAGTACCAGTTCTCCATAGATGTAATCATAGTAACAGCCATCACATTTATGCTAGCACTGGCCAATAAGGGTTGAAGTCTTGCCCTGTTGAAATCTTTGGTAAAGATTTGGCTGAGAAGTCCTAATAGGTTTCCACACAAAAATAAAAGCATGGAAGGAAAAAATAGAGTTCTGTGTAACAACAGTAAAATGTTTCTGATTTTCAACATCCTGGATGTCAATGCCCTTACTCCATAAAAAGTTCAAATTTGTTTGTGCTACAAGGAACCCCCAAGAAACAGTTCACTCCTCATTTCCATATCTACCTCCAAAACAGAAATCCTATCAAGACTGTGTTTTAATCCAGATGCTGGCAGAACTACAGCCCAGCTAGGTACCAGACAGCCCAATGAGGGGTGACGGGATGAGTTATATGCCAACTGAATTCTTTCTGGTGAACACAGGGATTTGGTTCATGTCCTTAAAAGCTGCTGATGCCCTGGAGGGCATGCAACCTTCAGACAGAAAGTTTCGTCTTTGCAGAGGTGATCTAACAAGTACCCTGTGCTTACAAAACAAGTTTGTTCCTTGGTTTTAATTGATTTTGGAAGCCAGCTCTATAAAACAAATTCCTGTGGCACCAAATATCTAAACTATGAAAAACACTGTGGAGCATCAGGCCCTTGACCCGTAAGCCATAGGACGTTCCAGACCAAATGCTCCAAAAAGTTGAGTTGGACATGCCTCGTCTTTTTGATGACCACAGGAAATACTATTAGCATGTTACACAAAGCTTCAAAAATACTGCCAAAAATTAAAGGTTAAGTGAGATTTTTCCGTTCTAGGTTCTTTACCTATTGCCCTTTAGATTTAGTTTCTATTCATTCATGATGCTGATTTATTTTAGTTGCTCTTCGCCGATTTGCCCAAAAATGTGGACAGCGTGAGCAGCAGGAGCAACAGCAGATGGCAGCACCAAGCTGCTGGATCGGGGCTGTGAGCGCAAACGGGGGAAAACAGGAACCGTGATGAGCAAAAGTTTCTGAGAGTTTGCTTGCTTTCAGAGCTTCTTTTCTCCTGTTCCTTCGGATATTTTTTTTTCTTCTGATTTTTCTACTCACTATTGGGGGGAAAAAAAAAAAAAGAAAGAAAAAAGAAAAAAGAACAGCAGATGAGGAAAGTTGCTATGTCAGGTCATCCTGTATTGATTTAGTAGAAGATGGTAAGACCTGATGTGACCTGCTGAATAGATGACATGAGGTTATGGCCTAGCCTACCAGCACTTCACGTCGTATTAAACACTCCACAGGGGCAACATCTGGAGGGTTAAACAACTGTTGGGTAATGCAATTTTAAATACCACTTCATCAAAGTAATAGACTCCACAGGACCCTCTTGGGATCTGTAAACTGATGTATTCCAGGCTTTGTGTGCTGCAGCCCTTTTGTGTAACACATTAAGGAGACCCTGATAGCTCTCACTTTAGCAGAATGATAGAACCGAAGTTTGCAAATTCATCTGCAGAGCAATGCCTTATTGAGCCTGCGATCAAATCCATGGCCTTTATAGTTTTTCTCTTCTTTTATTTTCTTCCTCAAAGCTTGAAATTTTGTGTATCCAAACTTACTGTGAGCTAAAGAAAAGATTTTAGAAGAATAGATTTACTTTTGAGTCTATTTTAACAGCAATGTATGAGCTTCCAAAGGAGACCTCATCCATGCTTTCTGCTCTCCAGGGTAGTTACAGAGGAGCGAGCAAATCTTCTATGTGCACTACATAACCAGCCAAGCTATCAGTCTGAATAACAAAGGTTTCCTCAGACCCTTACCAGACCTGGCTCCTCTCCTGCATTCTTCAAATACAATCCTTCCAGCAACACAAATCATGAAGTAAATGTGGTCTCCAATTTGGTCGACCATGGAGGCTGGTGTCACCATTTACTTGCAAATCAACATGCCTGACAGTTAGTAGAATGGTATGCAATTTTCCAAAATAACTCCTTCCACTGTTTCAGAACTGCTGAGCAACAATTAGGAGAAGTTCCATTAAATAATTAATCACTTTAATCACATTGAATAATTAATCACTTTGAGAGAGGACAGCCCAATAACTTTTTCTATTGCCTGTTAATGCAACATTTGCATTCTAATTCTGAATCAAATAAAACCCTTAGCAAATGCAAATCCCTGCCTCTGGGCTGGAAGAATTTGATAGCTGTCACTAATTGAACTTTGTCACTACCAGGAGCATGTGGAAAGACACTTGGTAAC
Organism: Dasyornis broadbenti; assembly: GCA_013397935.1. Taxonomy (NCBI): domain Eukaryota; kingdom Metazoa; phylum Chordata; class Aves; order Passeriformes; family Dasyornithidae; genus Dasyornis; species Dasyornis broadbenti. The sequence goes on along the minus strand of VZRN01000486.1, from coordinate 2,301,300 downwards.
TCCTGGGAGAAAAATAAAGGGTAAAGCTTGCAGCCGGCATGAGCCAGCATCGTTTGGCTGAAGTCAATGCAAAGGCTTCAGTTCTTTCCAAGCAAGTGCTGTTCTTTGGTGTTGCCCTTGTTTGAAGCTCCTTCTCTGCTTTACTGAAATAATTTCAGATTAAAAGGCAGAGGAGAATTCCTCAATTACCTGGCATAGTTTCAGTTCAGAAATTCTGGGTAATTTTCTTTGTAATGCCTTTTATAGAGGGATGTTGTCATAGAGGAGGCAGGAGGAGTTCTGAACCTGGCAATAGCCACCACTGCCATTTTGTTTTTGTTATGGGCTACTTGTAAACTTTGGGAGGTTATAGAGAGACCAGAGAAATGGCTTGTTTAGTCTCTGTCTCTACTGAGCTACATAAAATAATCTTCAGCTACCATAATGCCAACAGGAGCACAGCCCTGAGTTATCGCTGAAGTGCATGCTGCAGCATCACTTGACATCCTCCATGCCATTCCTGCACAAAATATTCATATCAGGTAGTACCACTCACAGATGATTCTATTAGGTAACTGTTCTTTGGAAATAGTAACATTTTTGAATGTTCATATATGAAAGATGCCCTCCCCTCACTAAACTAGTTTGTGGCCTGTGCTTTAGAAACAGAATCTGTTAAGACTGCAGGTATATGAGCTACTGTAATTTACTTACTGAAATTATTTTCCTTCACTTATTACTGCTGAGGAGACCATGGCTGCCCTCCATCTGTGGAGAGGTCTTCATAAGAAAACGGGGAGCAGTAGGGAAACAGCATGGATTCTCCAAAGAATGCCTTAGTTTATTTATTTATTTCAAATGTCTTTCATGTCTTGGCTTTGTGCATCTTTTCCAAGAAGCAAATGTTTCACAGATGGAAAGAAGCAATTTTCAGTTGTAAAAATTCTAAACAGTTCAGGTGAAATGAAAAACAGAGCTTCCTGGAGATATGCCAGCTTTTTCTTTTTGTTCACTTTTTTTTTTTGCCCCAGCCTCACTTTGATTGTGAAAATATTCATCCACCTTCAGACTTTATAGCATGAGAAATGCCCTTCCTGGGGTAACCCTCCTGCAAAAATCGAGTCTTATATAAACCAAGCTTATACTGGCATAGCTCATCTTCTAGAGTAGCTCTGCTATGTTGTCATCAGGAAAGATCTAATTTGTCCACTGATACTCTGTTTTCTGTCAATTCATAAGATTAGGTAGTGAAATTAGGGAAAAAGATCATGGTCGCTTGGTGAGAAAGAGTAATGAGCTTATTTTTGGATTCCCCCTGCTGATAAAACCTTTTAGGATTTATGGCAGATCAAATTAGCAGGAGCTTTAGTAAATACCCTCATAACCTTTGGATATCACACACTGCTTATGAGGCAGTTAAATCTACTGCACACTCCCCATGGGGAGCTTAACTCGTCCTTTAGGATATCTGCCTTGGAGCCAGGCACCCACAGCCAGACACTGACACGTCCATGGACTCTTGTGTGTAGACTGAAGCACAGCAGTGGACAAAACAGCATCTCCCTTGCACTGCTGGTGGCCATGAGGATGGAGCTGGAGCAATCCCACATGGGGCAGGCATCTGCAACGAGCAGAACAAGCACAGGGCACTGGAGCTGCTTCTGGGTGCTGAGTGGGTGGGTCCAGTTCCCTGAGCTCTAAATCGTTCGGGACACTTAGGATCAGAGACTGAGAAAAGTAGAGAAGGCAGCCTGTAATTATTAGCTGCTGCCACATCTTGGGGAATGCAGCTCTGAAACACACTAATGTCGAAATCTCAGTCACTGGCGCCCTTTGGATACTGAAATGGATTTTAAATGCACATTGGACAAGCATGTCGTGCGAGGGTCTACAGGAAGAGAGTGAAACACTCAGCAGTGGGTGCTGAATCAGAGTCTGAGTGTGTAATCCAAGGTTATTTGCTATAAAGTCAAGGACATTCCCTTTAAAATGTTGAGTTGTGCAGGAAATGTCTGGTTACTTGTGTAACTGTTTGCAAGATATACAAACTCATCAGGCTCTGACTCCTAAGTCTTATGACAATACTGCATTTTCTTCCAGACATGTTCAATTGCATATCTGATACACATATTGCTCGGCCAAAATGACTTGTTAGTGATTTATTTGGAATATCCAGCCTTTACCATATGACATCACCTCCTCATCTTGATGAAAAAAAGGTTTACACTGAATTCTTCCCATTAAAAATAATGGGGCAATGTTTTCTTGATGCCAATATTTACTGATATCAAAGCTAAATATTGTCTTGGTTATTTGTCTTAATTTAGCCCAAATAGTACACAAAGCACAGTGTACAAAAACAATATGTTCCTTCTTCTAAACCAGATCATCACTTACTAATTGCTATATGATTTGAATGAAAACAGAGGCATGGTTCAGTTTTGCTTCATAAAAATTATCTTGCTATATTTGTTTCTTTTCTTACCCTGATTGATAGAAGGACCATATAACATTACTTTCTATATCTGCCTTCACACAGAATCTCAGAAGGATTGCTTTTAAACTGTCCATTACACAAAATACGGGAGAATGAGACCCAGATCCTTTGCCACGTTCCATAAGAAGCAGTTACATTACGTATATGTAACTGTATATGTACAGGTAGTAAAATATGTGGTGTGTGTGTCTCTGTGTGTGTGTGTGTGCCCACACATACGTAATTAATTTTTAAACTTAAATTAAAGCTTACAGATCTCAAATGATATTTGAACATTCCTAAAATACAGGTGTTGGATTTGGATAGGTTTTGCACAGACCATTCAATGTGTCTAAATTCAACATAAAATCCAACCTAGCATTCAGGCAAGTTCATGTGAGAACTGATAAGCTCAGAGAGGATCCTTTGCTTTTGAGCATGGACCTGAAGGCAGACAGAGATGTGCCTTACCTTCCTGTGAATTTTGTTCTGTTTAGAAACTCACGTGGAAACCAAGGGTTGCAAGCTCAGATAAAGCATCAGAGAAAAATAATTTCAAGCAAGGACTGACACGTGAACACCTAGAAGACTTTGTAAGAGCTACTCTGCTTCCAGCACACCAGAAAAAGAAGATTTGAGCCAAGATTTTTTACTGAGGACTCTAGGACATATTTGGCAATGAATGAAACTGCCCCTTCTCTGTTGCCTTTCCACTGCTTAAGAAATCTTTATCAGAAGTTACAAATGCGTTTTTCTCAGACCTTTCTACCACAGTACCCCTTGTTAACAGGCTTTCAGCAGATCTTTGCTTCCATCTACATCAGGCAATTTCTTCTCCTGCCTCTTCTCCAGCAGTTCCCATTCCAGGCTCCTGCACCAAGGAGGGTGTGGTGCAATGGGAACCATGTTCTGTTGATGATGAACACATCAAAGCCCATTCATCAACAACTTCTGGACTTCAGGGTCTATAAACAAGTCCAAACCATGCCACACACATCCAAAACTAACTTTTAGCCACAGCTCACGCATTGCTACTTCTGTGTGGAAGGAGGAAGGAGGATTTCTGCCTGGTTGCCACTAGATGGAGTGAAGCCAAAACTGTAGATTTTATTAGTCTTATGATGGAAACACACCCTTTTCCTGTATAGGTTTGTTTTTTTGTTGGCTCATTTTGTTTTGTTTTTCCTTAAATAAGTCTATTGAGCTGAGAACTAAGCCTGCCTGGTTCTGGAGTTAAAGAGCCCTCTTAATATTAGTATGCTGCACTGATTTGTAACCATGGGTTCACTCAAAGGGTTGGTGATGTGTGGACTTTCCATTCTGTACACCGGAGAACTGAGGTCTTGAAAGACTGATTCCTTTCTTCCAGCGTGTCTTCCAGCACCCAATTCAGATGAGTAAAGAAGGAGTTTCAACTATGGAGAGGGTCCTTAGTGCTGTTACTACACAGATACACAGGTTCTATCTTTATGCTTCTAAGGCAGACCATTAAAATCTGGTCACAACTTTCAAAGAGTTTAAGCAATAGTCCTTCTTCCCTTTTTCTCTTTCACTCTGTTAGCATACATTTTGCACTTGTCCATGTGTGCATCTAAATTCCCATCTTCTCAACCAATTACATACTCATAATACATGGGGAAATCACAAAATATTTTGTCTTGGTGTGTGTGCAGTGTATTATCAATCATTGTTTTCACAGCACAGTTGGTATTCCCTGACGTGCTCAGCATTGCCCTAGTTTTGTTTCCATCTCGAGGAGTTTTGTTATTGCTGTAAATGGCAGGTGACAATAAGATAACACTTATGGTTTCTGAAAATCTAGTACATACAGATGTGTATTTTGAAAAGTACAGTGAAGTTTGAATGGTGAGCATACCTACATGAAGTTCATTATATTGTTGGTTTTTTAATTATACCAAATCTGCATATGCTTGAAACAGCTGAAAGCCCTGAAAGTCCAAAGGTGTTTTAGATACTGTTTCGCTAAGAGAACAGAACAGAACAGAACAGAGTAGAGTAGAGTAGAGTAGAATAGAGTAGAGTAGAGTAGAAAAGAATAGACTAGACTAGACTAGACTAGACTAGACTAGACTAGACTAGAGTAGAGTAGAGTAGAGTAGAATAGAATAGAATAGAATAGAATAGAATAGAATAGAATAGAATAGAATAGAATAGAATAGAATAGAATAGAATAGAATAGAATAGAATAGAATAGAATAGAATAGGATTTCTTGAGTTGGAAGGGACCTACAACGATCATCTTGTCCATCAGCCTGACCAAGGGTTGACCAAGTTATCAGATGTTGTTAAAGGCACTGTCCAAATCCCTCTTAAGCACTGAAAATATTTGGGCATTGACCATTTCTCTAGGAAGCCTATTCCAGTGTTTGACCACCCTCTCGGTACCTACTAAAGTCCTAAGAACCTTTATCTCCTGCTACATCTTATTTGGCAAGAAAGTAAGCAATTCATTCACACTCTTCCTTGAATCTGAATTATAAGTTATTTTTTACCTTTATTCTTTCTGAAGCAGGAAACATTACTACTTTACAAACTTAGAAGGCCTTCTGCTAACCAAATGAACAACTCGTAGATCTCTGCTACTGCTAATATTCTTCCAGATGAGGCTGCTTGGTTGTTACTTCTTTTCCACCAAGTGAAGCTCCTTTTTACAGAACTCAGTGATGAAATGATTTAAGGCAATAGCTGGTAAGAAATCCAAATACATCTCATCAAGAGCCTTTAAAAAGAAAATTTTGTTGAGGAATGCTTCTGCTTGAAGAATAATCTTGTATTTTCTCCAGGAAGTTTTGAACAGATTCAGAAAAAATTAGGAACTTAGCAACATCGATGTATCTACTTTAAATATTCTGCTACAGTATTTTTGCATATTTTTTAAGAAAGCAATATATACTAATTATAACTGAACAAAAGATTATAAATATTATTATTAATTGATTTATATTGACTCTAAACACCATTTTGTTTGAGATTTTAAAACTGATTAGGGGAAATTACAGGACAGCAGAAGAAGATGACATTTTAATGCAGAGTGCATCAATTTGAAACAAAACCACTGTTTCTGTCTGAAAGAGTATTTCAACCTCTTCTAGAGAGCTCCCCATGTCAAACGCTTATCTCTCCGTGTTGTGCATGCACGCTTCAAGATGGCCAGGGTTTAACAATGAGGGACAGACAGTGAGTTGTGCAAGCAAAGCTGATTTTTTCCATTCCAAGACTAGTGGAGCAGGGCAAGAGCCAGACATTCTCATCATGGACAGGAGAGGAAGAGTGGGCAGGAATACAGCAGAGAAAGAGACAAGGAAATGTATTGGCAGGCCAGGCTTGCTGCTTCTGGGACTTTCAGGGGGACAGGGAAAGTGATCCCAGCTGGGATGCCTCCAGCCCAGGACTATGACAGCTTCCCACATCCCAGCTCTTTCTTCAGTAAAGCCATGGAAACATCCAGCTTAGACCTCTGGCACAGGCAGTCTGATTTGTAACCAAAAGGCATGAAACTCTCAGCAACCAAACTGTTTTTCTTACTAAAACTGTAAGCTGGATTGAGCTGTCATATCATGACTTCCCAATTAGGAGTTTGGCAAGGCTATCTTAAGTGCTACAGGACATTTTGACACAAAAAATAAAGGGTTCAATGACCCTTCTTCACTAATAATTTTCTGGTTATGTTATGTCCCTCTTCTTTGACAATCCTGCTGTAGTATTTTTTCAGTATCGCATCTTACGAACACCAGGTACATCAATAACTCTTGAAATTAGCATAGACTTTCTTTTAGGGCTCTCACACATCTTCTAACTATTCCTCATCCTATTTTCTTCACAATAGTGGGCACCACTGCATTATTTGATTATTTGTTGCTTTGATTAAACACTGACTGTAGCCATTAGTATCCATATGCATTTCTAATCTGCGGGGGGAGGTATCTACAACAACTACCTAACTTCAGTTTCTTAAAAATCACATCAAATACAAAAGACTTCGTGAGCTTTTTGGATAGTCAGTGGACAGAAAGAAGCACTTTTATAGGGCAAATAATTTCTTCTGGTGCCATGTGTGAGGCTACGGTACATTTAACTCCAGGGGCAGTTTTTTCCTTCTGCCAGTCATAAAAACAGACCTAGGTGACTAACTTAAAGTAGATAATTTATACTTTAGAAGGTAAAATAGTGTCAGATCAATCCCAACAGCTATGTCATTACTTTATCTTGTAGTGAGAAATGGGGGTTTGGCAAGCAAAAAGCTCTGTATTGGAATACAGCTAAGCATATGCTAATACATATGTATTTAAATACTAAAGAGTCTATCCAAATCCCATAAAAGTACAGCTATATTATTCCAATAATATTCTAATAATATAATCATAGTAATTGCTTGCATCAACTACGTTCTCTTTCCTTTTTGACATACCTTTCTATCTCTTCATAGTCTGGAAGACATAACTACCTAAATACTTGGTATGTGGTTATAGTTTCTTAACTTATTGAAGAAAAACCATTTGGAAACACCTCACTCTCTTCATTGCATATTGTTTGGCACTATTCTATAGTGCAAAAAGGGTTTCAAAATTAGGTTGCTTCCTCTTGCTCTGCTTGTAAGCCTCAAGTCTGTATACAGTTTTGCAGCTGTGAAACACCATTGTCAGGCTGTAAAGAAAATTGCTTTCTTCACTGTTGTTCAGGCAGGAGCACCAAGTAAAGGGGAGAAGGGATCCTGCTAGGGGCTGCACTGGCTGTGCCTGAGCTCAGAGCAGGGGAAAGTGAGCGGCTGCAGCTCATGTGCACACAGTGTTTGCCCCCAGTGTGTTTGTGCCTGGGAGCACAGGAGCCACAGCTTGCGCCCAGGACAGACACAGCTCTGGCAGTGTGTCCTTGCCATTCAAACCTGTTTTTCAGCCTGCCCAGTGCTAGGCCTGCCCTTAGTCATGAAGGAAAATTATGCCAGTGAAAGCGATTCTTTTTTGATATGGAAAAACGTCAGAAGGGGCTCGGATAAGATTAGAAAAACAATTTCCTTTGCTGACCAAACACAAATTTTAAGCCAGGTCACCAAAGGTGAAATGTCACTACACCAAGTTATGTAGTTTTGACTTCCCAGTTAATCCTTATTTCAAGGTAATGAAACTTAACTGTCAGCTGGAATACCGTGTCCAGCCCCAGTATGTACACCTTCAAAAGGATTTTGAAAAATTGGAAAGCATTCAGGAAACCACTTCAGGAATGCTTTGAGAACTCTTTAATCCAGCAGACAAAAGCATAACAAGATCCAGTATCAGAAAGCCATGTTTTGAAATATTCAGATTAAAATAAAGGTTATAAGAATTGCATAAGCAGAGAGGGACTTATTAGATTATTCATCACTGCAAAGTTTTGAATCTAGGCTGGTTTATCTTATAAAAAAGATCATCCTTTGCTAGCTAAAACTATGGATTTGAGTCCAGAGTTTCAAGATTTTTAAGATTCCTCTTGGGCCTTGATAAGCAATAAGTAAACATGAAATAAGGTACTTACTCTCAAGCATCATGTCTCATGTCTTTTCTGTTTAAGCATGGACTTAAAAGTTGGTACGATAGTCCCATACCCAAAGGAAGACTCTAGCCAAGCTTTAGGCAAACTTTGAACTTTGGGTATTTTAAACCATGGTCTCTGATTTTAACAGATAAGAAAAAAAAAAAAACAAAAAAACCAAACCAAACAACATTGTAGTGGGCTTTTTTGGTTGTTTTGAGGGTTTTCTTTGTTTATTTGTTTGTTTTGGGTTCGAGGGGATTGGATTGGGGTTTTATTGATTGTTGGTTTTGTGTGTGTGTGTGTGTGTGTAGTAGAGATGTGAGCTATGATCCAAACTTAGATATATGTTCAAAGTGTTGGGGAAGAGATTATGCTGCAAAGAACAAACAATTTGCTCTAGGACTCTTTCTTTTCATACTTATTCAAATTCCACTTGCAAATCATAAACTCATCAGATTTAGTCAGTATTTAGAGGCACTCAGCTATATTTCACTAAAAGAATTTACTTGAGACCATTCATATTTTGTATATTTGGCATTCTTTTTGCAATAGTTACCTGTTATTGTTTATCTTACCTGAATGGATGAGTGGTCTAACCCATCCAGTGCAAATGCGTATGTGTACACACCACAGGTGTTCCCTTGAATAACATTTCATTACTTTATCAGGATATGAAGAAATGCAGAAGCAAAACTGAAATTATTTGAAGTCCTTAAAATATTTTCTGAGTACTTTGCACCACTGCAATGAACTTTCAGAGAAAAGAGGACTGATACACCAGAGACTTGTGATGTCCCCTTCTATTTTACACATAATTTTTCTAGGTGGTATGCTGCACCTTTTACCTATTGCTTCTCCATCTCTACTTTCTGTGCACATTTGTAGTTGTTAAATCCTTGTCACCAGAGCTTTCTCAGACTTTTCCTCACGCCTGTTTTCTTCCCATCCTGACCACTCCAGTTCTAGATTATCCCACTCCCACAGGCCCTAGATTTAGAAAAGTATGTAATTTGTGAAAATTAGGAGGCATACGTGAGGAGGTATACGTGCAAGTCCCCTTGCTGTAACTACCCTATGGAGTTTTGCTCATCTGAAGTGCATTTTTCCACTGCAGACATCCAGGGCACCTGAATGAAGCATAGAATACTTCATGAAGCAATATTTTCACTGTATGTACCCACAGCAGTTCAGGAACAGCAGAAGTTCTAACCTTTATTTCAGAATCTTTCTGAATTTCCTCACGGTTAGAGGGAATGGCACTAAGCCTGTCATCTTAGATAACATTTAAGCAGACAGTGAGGGTATTGAAAGTAGACCTGTAGCCATGCTCATATGTTCAGAAGTTTGTCTGTTTATTTCTATTTATGTAACTTGGCTTGCTAGGAGCAACATACGTCTTCCTTCTTAACTAAAAGATTCATGAGCTTGTTAACAGAAATAACAGATCTAGGACTAGAACAAAAATAACTATGTGGTGCATTGCCTTCTGGTTTTTAGAGTGGTTTAAATGGTCTAATTTTGTTTCAATAGCATGTGAATTTCTCCTTATTCCTACCCAGGCTTACCATCATACATAGAAAAGTGGACTATTCAGATCTTAAATAGCATGGCATGAAAAGAGAGATAAGTATGCCCAGCAGTGCTGTCATTTTTAACTTGCTGAAGATCCTTAAGTACTTTGCAGCTGGAAGCTTTATAAATATTTGGTTGTAATCAAATACATCCTTTTGAGACAGTACAATGCTTTTCCACATGCAGTGTCAAGCACTCATGACAACTGCAGACACTGTAAAATACTAAACATACCTGCACTGCCTGGACTGCTCTGTGTTCCCTATAGATGAGCCTCTTCTGGTCCCTGCATAATTTAACAGAAATTAAAATATATAACATATTTTATCGATTATTGATATCCAAATGGATAAGCATTTATGTGAATAGTAAGACATCTCATTATCAAATCTTATTATCAAATTGAATAATTACTAAGTGTTAGGCATAGCTACCTGAAGCACCCTACCCTTTGATGTTTATTATTCTGGTAATAATTCCAGTCCATCACTAAGAAAATAAATAGAACCATAGAATATTCTGAGATCCCACAAGGATCTTTGAGTTCAACTCCTGGCCCTGCACAGGACATTCTAAGAGTCACATCCTGTGCCCGAGAGCATTGTCCAAACACTTCTTGAACTCTGTCAGGCTTGGTGCTGTGACCACTTCCCTGGGGATCTTGTTCCAGTGCCCAACCACCCTCTGAATAATTTTTCTAATATCTAGTCCAAACCTCCCCTGACACAACTTCATGCCCTTCCCTTGTGTTCTGTCCTTGGTGACGAGAGAGAAGAGATTGGTGCCTGCCCCTCAGCCTCCCCTTGCAAGGAAGCTGTGCACTGCTATAGACCGCAGTGGGCTACAAACTCCCCCAATAATTTTCTTGAATTTTCATAGAAGGTAGTTGATTTTTGAGAATGGACAGCCATCTGCATTCACTTAGATTCCAGCTCAGCCTCCCGGAAGGCAGCAGGAAAGCTGGTTAGCAGCAAGTGGTCCTCATGGAAGTCGGAATTCCTCTGGCAGGAGCAGGAAGATGGCACATCTTGCTCCTAAAATTTGTGACAGAGCTCTTCAGATGCCAGATTTGCTCTTGAGATGCATTTTTTTCGGTAGTTCTGCTCTTTTATCAGTTTGAACATGATATTGTACCTTTGTTGAAAAGGACATAGCTCAAATTCAAGAAATTCCTAGCCTCTTCAAGAAGAGGAAAAGACAAATCTTAATTTAATTTTTTCTTAAATTCAATCTCTGTAAATATTCTGTCTATACATACATATTTTTTATTGCATAACACACAGTACTTGGGATAATTTTTTATTTAGAAGAAGACTCTTCATAGCGAATCCACCCACAGCTGACAAAGATTTCTTAATAACTAAAAAAAATAAAGGAATTGAAGGAATTAAGAAACAATGTGCTATATTAGTTAGCACACATATATATATCAAAGTTTAGCTGCATAGTTTAGTCAGAAATGGGCAGACGTTATTGTGTGGCATGAGGAGCAAAGAGAAGGAAAGAATTCCATCATTTACACAGAGCTAATGAATGAAGTATTAACGAGCATAAATTTTATAAAACTGGCCAGGTAAATTAACAAAACTTGGCAAAAATAATTCAATTCATAGTCAAATTATGCAATAAAACAAGCTGGCGCTGTTCAGACTCATACATTTCACTTAAAAGTACATGTAAATATTCCAACACTCCCAGCAAATAAAAAATTCCACTGGTTCTGGCCAAATCTCAGTCCCATTCTGTTTCACGCAACACAAGTGATATCACTGCTTTTGCAGTGATACAATTTTTTTTTTTGTTATTCACTTTTCATGATCTCTGATTACATCTATTTACTTCCTAGGTTTATTTTAAAAAGCCTCTTAAGACATTTACGTAGAACCATAGAATGCTAAGGGTTGGAATGGACCCTAAATATCATCTAGTCCCAACCTCACCCACAACCCAGGATTCCAGTGGAGAATCTTTCTGGGTTGTGAGCACACATTGCTGACTTATTTTGAGTCTTTCATCAACCATCACCCTCAAGTCCTTCTCCACAGGGCTGCTCTCAATCACTTTTATGTCCAACCTGGAGGTGTGCTTGGGACTGCCCTGACCCAGGTGTAGGACCTTGCACTTTGCTTCGTTGAACTTAATGAGTTTTGCATCAGCCCATCTCTCAAGTGTGTCAAGGTCCCTCTGAGTGGCATCCCTTCCCTCCAGCGTATCAACTGCCACTCTGGCACCACTCAGCTTGGTGCATCTGTGAAATTGTTGAGGGTGCACTCAGTCCCACCGTCCATGTAGCCAGAAATGATGTTACACATAAAGGGATCTAGACCAGGCATTATGTTTTCCAGGGCTTGCAGAGAAAGCCATATGCGGCAAATGTTATATTATAAGATATTCTGTGCTCTGTCATCTCATCACCTAATTCAGAAGCAGCTTAATATTATTTCTTCAGAACAATTAGCTGACATGTTCATAATACATTTGAAATATTGAAGAGGATACTATCCTTTTGTTTGAACTGATGGTTTCAGTTAAATGCTTATGTATTTCCCAAAACATCCAGTGCCAATCACTATCAGTGAGATATATTTAGGTTTAATTAAAATATCCAATTCAATTGTGCCATGTGATATTAATATAACAAGGGATATTAACTTTTGCCTTGTGTGATGCACATATTAAATTGTTATCATATGTACTCAATCCTCAACATATCCCTGGCAGGATTCTTGTCACTTAAAATCTGCCCTGCTGTCAGAAGGAACCACCCATCATATTATTTGTTTGCTTGGAGCATCCTCTGGCTGCTTGGGGTGGGAGTAGGCTCAGTTTGCTTTGGGCAACTCAAAACACCTTCCACAGTCTGCTTGCTCCGTTGTAGTGAGGAAGGAAGTGCTTGTTAAGTTCCAAGGAAACCTGTCCTCAGTCGTGGGCAGCGATGGGCTGCTCCAAGAGCAGTACCAGGGGAAAGCCTCAGGTACACAGAGCAAAAGAGACAGAGCATTCCTTACAAGGTCTAACAGTGACAGCAGGCTGAGAATTGACCTTTACTCTTCTTCATAGCTGCTGTGACATGAGATCCACAAACAAGGACAATATGGTGCTTTGTGTGAAATTTTTCTCCTTTGCAACATGCTGCAACTAATTAGGCTTCTTACATCTTCGGGAAGTTTTGAATGATTTTGCCTCTGAAACACTAGAGGTTTGAAACACTTCAAAAAGCAAGAAGCTAAAGCAAGAAGCTGGAGCGTGCAATACAAGGATACAACAATTATAGCAGGGTTATAGATCAGGTTTTGAGAGGAAAACCACCAGGAGATGATGAACTAAGGTGGAGAAAGGATACATTAGCTGATGGAGCTGGAGAAAAACTACCCCCAAGATTCTGAAACTGAATTTTACTCTTTCTCCCTTTCAAGTTGCATGAACTTGTGCTGTTTGGGAGTAGAAGGAGACGTCACACAAAAACCACCACTTGTAAGAATCTCACTCAACACATTTTCATGAAAGAAATTAACCAGAGACCCTGCTAATTACTCACAGTTCTTGGAAGAAGCTATATTGGCTGCCTTCCTGGTTCCACACATATTGCCTTTATTAGGCGTTATACAGCAAGTGAATCATACATGACAGGGCTGGTCTGGCTCAGATATTTTGAGGCTATCTGGTCCTATTTAGTGATGTTCCCTAGAGATCCAGATGTCCCCACAGCCCCTCATGACAGTGAAGAAGGAAGAGAATTCATCTCAAATGGACTTCTGCTCTCTGCTATTCATCTCTCTTCTTTGCCTAGATAATATCACAATCCAACAAGAGAAAACAGAGATGAAGTGGAGATTAACTGGTGTTCTCATTCATTCATTCATTTCATCCCAGATTTTGGCAGGATCATTTGCTCTAAAACCAGTAGAACATCATTAAAACAGGGTAGAAGAGTATCTAAGGTTGATTTAGAAAAGGGGAATGACAGACTTCAGAGAGGTTAACACCATTTTTTTCTTTTAATTTTCACCGAAAGTTGTTTCAAGAAAAAATCTAGACCAGCCATAGAGCATATGAAACAGAAAATATAGGACGTGTGGGAGGCTTTGGTGTATGAGATCACTGCTTTCATTCTAGATGAGCAGTTTTTGAAGTTTTCTGGGTAGCTCAGGTTGCTCAAATTATTTGGGAGAATTGAAGGGTTTTGTAAAGTGTTCATGACTTAATAAACCACAGCTTTAAAGTTAATGTTAAGAGGCACTTTTGACTACCATATTCTGAGAGAGAACCAATGAATATTTACAGACCCACTCTGTCTAAAAAGGGCATTAACATTTCATACCCTTCTCCCTCCCTCTGTCGTTTTTTTTTTTTTTCCCCTTGTTCTTCACCAGTTATCCCTTTTCTTATTATGATCTCCTGAAAAACAGTGTGGCAGCATTTCATATTAAGCCTTCACCAGTCTAAGTAGGAATCATCCCCAGGGTAGAAAAAAAATTCCAATATAAGAGAAATTTACTTCAGGCCCTGTGTGGATTAATCTTATTTTATCTGGTAAGATGAATTTGTGAGCCTTCTGGAGACTTTTCAAAGGCAGATGTGTGAGGAGCAATTGTTTCCTCCAAAAGAACACACAAACAAGAAACAGCTTTCAACTACTTAAAGCCCAGGTTCCTGGAGCATACAGGTGGGCTCAGGCATCTGGATAGCTCAGACGAAATTTTGATGGGAATGAAGTGAAAGAAGCTAAAGGTAAAGAAAGGTGATAGCACTTTCTTTTCCCTCTAAGGTGTGCATAGAGTAACTTATACCTACAGTTAGAATCAGACAATACTGAGAATGTTTCATTCATGATAATTGTGAATACAGAGATGGTATTTTTGCCAGGAATACATTTATCTATTTAATGAAGTTCTTTATCGGTGATTGTGTGAAGTATTTACTCATGTTCTGGGATGAGATGTTGCCCTGTCTAGGTAGACACATATTTTAGAGTTGTTTTTCACATAGCAAAGATAAAGTAATGAAAAAAACAGGATCAAAATTACCGCTGCTCAGAGTGCCTTCCTGGCTTGAATCCACAATGTTGGAAAGAACTCCAAATTAAAAAACAGGTGCACTATGTCCAAAGGCATTTAGGTGCCTAATTGTCTGTGAAAACAGAACGAGCTGTTGAAGATCTTGACAAGTGTGATTAATCTTAAAGGGACGCCACATTCTCCTGCATTCCTGCATCTTCTCCTAAGCCATGACCCAATACTGCCCACAGGACCTGTTCCACCGGTGGCTGAATTATCACGCAGATAAGCTCTGTGCCAAATGTTCTGCGTCAACAGTGGGATATCATGTTTTATAATTCCCATTCAGAAAGTTGGCTTTGAACGGAAGTTATTAAGGAGTCACAAGTGGAATACTTGTGCTGAGTATAGCTGGGGCGGGTCCAGCCACTGAGGCTGAGGAAACTCAAGACCAGGAGTCAGTCACCAAGGACAGACCACCCAAAGCTCCAGGTGGAAACGCACTCAGAAAAACTGAGAAATGAGGTCTACCTCAAACCAAAGAGCAAATCAAGAGCAAAGCTGGCCAATCAAAGAGCTTGCACTGAAAGTTGTGCATGAAAGTGAGCTAGACCTAGAACAAGACAGTGCAGCTTAGTTGAGAGGCAGGAACAGTGCAGAAACAAAAGGGTGTTTGTAAGGCAGTGAAAGCAGTTCATGGGACTGTACCTGAATCAAAAACATATTCCACTCCTTTGACAGTCAGGTGTCTCAGGATACCAATATCCCAGGTGAGTATTGAGCCAGCTCCTGGCTGCAGAGCTTGACTGCTTACTCAGGGCCTAAGAGAGGAGGACGTGTGCCTAACCTGACACAAATGATCAGTTTGTTCATTCAGTGCAGATGTCAATTTACAAACAGGAATAATTCATATAATCACCAGTTGGGACCACCAGATGTCTCAGGTTTCTTCTCTTTTGACTAACATAACTCTGTGGATTCTGTCTCAGGGCAGGAATGAGGTTGGGGTATGTGACTGTACCACCTCCCAAGCCTCCTTTGGCTCTGGGGCTGTGCTGCAGCCCTTCGTGCTCTGCAGGCACTCCTGCCAGATGTGTTCACAGATCAAGACGAGCTCTGCATTCAGGGCTGCAAAGCAGAACAGTTTCTTAGTGATGATGACAAAGATATGGTCCTTGCTGTGAAGGAGATGGGCACCAGTTGTTTGTGTTTTGTCTCAGTGTGAGACAAAAGACATGGATTACAGTCATTCCTGAAGTGTGGCCACATCAAAAGTAGAATATAGTCATTAAATCTGTAGATTAAAAGTAGGTATAGGCTTCAACATCTTGCTGAATTAATGGCTCTGCAATTGCCAGGGGACATTAAAAGGTTAGTCTGTTAGTTTAAGTACAGCACACAATAGAACTCAGGCACTCACAGTGGAGGAAAGATGCAGCAGTATCAATATGAATGTGCTTTGGACTGCTATTGCTGGATAAATGCTATCTGCAGAATATAACTATTTCAGCTTCTAAAATCAAAACAAAAATTGCATAACTAAAGGAAGTATTTTTAATGGCATAAAATTCTAGTTGCAGACCACACCAAAGAATAAACACGCTGTGTATTTTCCGTGTCACATCAAGACCCTTTTCAGTTCTCACTAACCAAACTGTAAAAAAAAAAAGAAAAAAGTTGTTTCGAGTCCAAAATGTCTCAGTTTGCTTACTACTACATATGTGAAAGGAATATGTGTGGAAAACAATCATTGATCAAACAGAAAAAGGAAATATTTCATGTTTAAACATAAAGCATGTAATGAGAAAATAAAAATTATTTATGAAGTCAAACGACTTTTAAATCTTTAAATTCCCCACATACCTTCTAGGATTATAGTAACCTGTGGAAGGTCATTATAGTTATAAGGGAAAAGATTAAATAAGCACTTAAGCAGACATAAATAAAACAGACAGGTTAAAAGCTATTAAATTGAACAAGACTAGAGGGAAACTTATCAGTGCTGTAAAGGAATCCAAACACAGAAGGAAACAAACACAATGTTGAAAATACCTAAAGGGAAACAGCAACTCTGGAAGTACAAAATCTTATGAAGTCTCAAGTCATCTGTACCAAAGAAAGTTCTTGGTCTATAAGGAGGAGTATGAAGAATATACTATAGGAAAACTTCTGTAGTGAGTTCAGTGCTTTTTTTCCCCAAATAACACAAAGAAGGAGATAAAATTTGCATTGAAATTGCAAGACACAATATGATTGAAAACTAGCAGATAGAAGGAGGCCTAAGGGAACAGCCTGCTAAGGTGTTTGCTTCAGCCAATGCTCAGCTGGAGGGCCATACCCCTTCCTCTGACACAAATACCCATCTGCTGAGGGAGGAAAACAGGAGGCTAACAAAAGGCCTTGAAAATGGGGTCTGCATTCTTCCCAGGAAAAAGTCAGAGTGAAGAAAAGCAACCCTTTCTGACTTAGGGAATACTGAAAGACAGTATATATCTACTATATATATATACACACACACATATATATACACATATATATATGTCAGTCATTTGGATCAGGATCATGCAGGAATAGATGTTCCTGTGACAGAGGTGTCGGGGTGGGGGGTTATGGAGGTGCAATGGCTGCTGTGTCTCTTGGGCCATGGCTGGAAATGTAGCTTGGTCTCTAAACCAGCAATTTCATTTCTCCAGGGAAAAACAAATCAGCAATACGTGAAGGAAAAACATATAATAAAAAAGAAACACGATCTTTTAGTTACTTTTTGGGTGTAACTAAAGTTCCAGAGGTGTAGCTTCACTGAATTCACTGAGAGATGTTTTCACTAATAAAGCTTTAAAAATGAGGGATGGATTATATTTCCAAGTATGGATATTTCTAAATATGTCTGGGTTTATATATTTCTCAATATTTCTATTTTTATTTTTCTGACTTTTGCCTATACAAAATATAAACAAAACCATTCTTAACTACTTCTGTATGCCCCAAAGAGACAAAAGTATGCATGCTTTCTAGGGAATGAAAAATAACATACCATTTTGTAGGAAAAAAACAAAATTAAATACAGAGTCAATTAAAAATGCTATGGAAGTCACCATTAAAAATGTACATGCTGGTGTCATGCAAAGGTATCTCTGCAACTCCATTCTCTGTTTCAAATGCTTCAATCTGCTAACTTTGGATAAATATTGACTTCTAATCGCACCTGATGTACCAACAGGTGTAGATGCTGCTTAATTCAACAGACTCAGTTAAATGCAGGTCATTGCATTAACTAAGAGTGCATCTGTTATAACTCATCATTTTTTTCTCCCTAATTTTAATAAGCAATTTTGCCAACATGCTTACTGGAAATGTTACAACATCTTCCAGCACTGAGAAAACCCACAGGACCTATTTATCTGGTTCAACTGTATATTGTTTAAACAGAGGGTGATACTGAAACCAAAGGCTTGCCATTTTGCCCAGAAGACAGATCTAAGATTTGACTTAAGACTACAGCACATCTGCAGGAGGGAGAATACTTTTCCACAGGTCACTTATGTCATCCTGAGCAAAAGGAATACCAACACCAAAGATGCACCAAGGAATGACAACCACAGCTGCCGAGAGTGAATAACCTGAGATTCAGGACGAGGAGGCATCCTGATTCTATTTTCTGTGCATGCCAAGATTTGACGTGTAGTTAACCCAGCTGGGGCTAGGAGCCCAAACAGCAAAGAAAAGCAAACTCAACTCAGGCAAAGAATGCTTTGTCCTACCTCAGACTTAGCCCTCAGGTGATCAGGCACTGCATGCTTTTAATTTTACCAGCTAGGAATATTTTTTTTAAATGTTCAGAGAACAAACGTGTCTGAATATTAAGCATGACACAAAATGTCATGAATGCTTAAAGTTGCGGATCCTTCAGCTCACGGAGGAAGATGCGAAGGGAAGGAGGGTGTTTTGTCAGACCCAGGGTGAGAATGTCCCTACACAAACAAAGGGCCCGGGATTGGACGTCGTCTTAGGGCAGGGGGGGCGAAAGGGGGAGCGGGAGGGTGTGAGGGGGAGAGAGCGGAGCAGGCTGTGCCCGTCAGGTTGAGAAGCCGGCGGGCGGCAGGGAGGAGCGGGGCAGCCAGGAGCGGAGCG
>VZRN01000486.1:2192626-2282169 GCA_013397935.1 Dasyornis broadbenti | reverse complement strand
TCCCGCAGCGCGCCCGCCCGGCCCGGCCCGACCCGCCGGGATCGCGTCCCGAGCCCCCGCCGCCCGCCCGACCGCGGGGCGCTTGCAGGAGCGCGGAGCGAAATCAGCGGGAGCAGCGCCCGGGTCTGGGTGCCTTGCTCCGAGCACCCTGGGAAGTTACCTGGATGGCCAGGTCCCCCAGGGTTTGGAGCGCCGTGCGTCGCGTCCCCACGCTCCCTCCCAATGGGAAAAGAAAGACAAACCAGGGGAAAAAAAAAAAAAAAAAACATTAGCTGGTTCTTGAAACCTGTGCCCCTTTGTACCTTTCTTTCTTTGCTTTGGGTTAATGATGGTTTGTGATTATGAAACCCCACGAGGGATCAGCTCCAAGAGCGAATAGCATTACTTTAAGTCATGACTTGGAAATATACATGTGTGTCTACATACACCCGGTTTTTTCTGCCTTGATCTTGGGGATTATAGAAACCTATGTCTGTCTCACAAGGAGCTCCTGACTGACTTTCTGCTAAAGTTAAGGAAATGTTTGCGCTTCCACAGGTCTTGCAGAATTGGAGTCACAGGTCTTATAAAAAATTGCAGTGGCATTTGGCTGAACAGCTCTTATTTTTAGCACGCTATTGTGAAAGTGGTTATATAACTTTTGGTGGATTTTTGAGGACAAAATTAACAGCTCATAACAAGTTAAACCTCTTTTTTTTTTTTTTTTTTTTTTTTTTTTTCCTCTGAAGGAGGAGAAATAAACAGAATGAAAGCCCGATGAGTAGAGTCAGGTGAACTTCAGCCCAATGATAGAGATTCCCTGAGAAAAAGCCCCAGGTTATGAATCCCACAGTCCTCTCAACAATCACAAAGCAGCAGGTGCAAGCAATGTCAGCTCAGAGCCCCAATTAGGAGGTTGGTTATCTGGCTTCTTCAAGGCTATTTCTTGCTAAACCAGGGTGAAATCAGCAATCACTTCAGAGTCTTGTCTTCCCACCCGTGCCAATACAATACAGATGCTGTGTTTCTTTAGGGGATTAGATTGTTTCTTGAACTTCAAAAAGTACACACAGCCTGAAGTATTTGCTTATAATACTTGATGTATTTTAATGCAGATGCTTCACTTTCAAAACTTGGCTCCTGCTTCTCAGGCTGGTCTTTGTTCCTTAGTTGCAAAAATTGAAGAAGAATAATACTTCAAGGTTTTTAAAAATCACTTCAAGAAAGTAACGGAGTGAAACCGCAGTGTGCCTACATTGAGAGCCAGGACCTGAGGGTGCTGTGACAGTATTCGGGCTCCGAGCAAGGGATCTCTCTCTCACTTTTGTTGTATGGTCTTCATGAACTGCTGTCATCCAAGAGGTGCAGTGAAGTCCTAAATTCTATACATTTGTGATTACTGTGCTGCTGCAGAGAGCAGACCGCTTTGCTAAATCTCTTGTAGGATGAGCAAGAAATGTATCAAGTAGGATTTTGCCTTCTCACCTCTCTTGCAGCCCGCTGTTCGGGCAGAGCTCTTGTGTGCAGGGAAGAGGTCTGGCTGGTAGCAGCAAGCTTTGTGCAGCCTTTCACTGCAGTATGATAGGTAATTTAAAGATGTGTCAGTTAAAAGCATCAGTAAGACCTCTACAAGGGTTCCATAAAACTAAATGCCATTAACCCAAGATTTTGAGCTGATTCGTTTAGCTGAAATATATTCCCTTTTTTATCTTTTAAATAGATTGTGCATGACTTTCAGTGTGGAATAGAACAAACGTATAAGAAGCTGAAGAATTAAACCCTGGAGATTTTTGTTTCTTTCCATAGATCTGGTGAGGGTAAAAACTAATATCTGAAGTACCCACTGAACTACATCAATAAATTGGAAAATACTTGGTGTCAGTCACCATTTGTCAATGTCTATGAAAGTGCAAATCTCAGAGGTCCAGATCAATTTTTGTAATAAATAGTCCTGTTAGGGTCTTGTTTCATAAATTTGGTAACTGGTTTAATTCTAACACTGCTGCTAAAATCACATTGAAATAATTCTAACCCAGTCATCAGAAACTGGTAAATTTCAATTTGGAGTTGTTACAGTGGTATTTACCAATTTCTGATCTTGGGTTAGAATTGTTTGAATGAGCAGTTCCAAGCCACTGAGTAAGAATCGAGCAGTTCATGCGACTGTGCAGATTTACTGACATCTGAAGATTATCTTCAAGAGTAGAACGAAAAAGTCTTTCCCCTCACTCACACATGCTCATGACTGTGGTTGTGCATTTATAGTGTTGCAGCTCATGTCAGGAGTGGGCTTTTGATACCTATCCGTCAGTTGTTCCGCTCGCTGTCCATCTCCATACACCTCATGGTGGGCCAGCTGGGTTCCTTTAAGAGGAATCAAAGCTAGAAGATGTGCTTGAGTTGTTGCTGGAAATACAATCCATAGGACCAGATCTAGCCAGAAGTGAAACCCTGCAAAATACATACGGTGTCTTCTGTGCTTGAGTGTTTTGCTGTGCCTGTTGGGCTGTGCTAGCTGCTACAGTAGACCTGGTCCAGTTGCAGCCGGGTGTGACTGAGGTACCACGCACTGTGAAGCCAATACTAGCCATCTTTCCCAGGGGCATGGGCTAGTCTCTGCTTCTTGCACCATGGCCCATGTGTGTGTTACCAAGAAACTCCTGGTTCAGCTGGAAAACACAGCCCTGCAACCGACTGTGACTGTCCTGCTGAGATCTCTTCAGTTCAAAATGACGGCTGTTTTTTTTTTTTTTTCCGTAATCTGGCATGTGGTAGCAGACTAGTTTTCGAGTGGGAACTTTGGATAGTGTAGCCTTGCGCTTTTCTGCTGGGTGTGGACACAGTAGTTGTGTTTAGGAAAGGACAGCTGGTGCTTCTTCATGGTTGTTTGCCTGTCACTGGCCATAGCCCTTCTGCGTGTAAAGGTCCATAAGGCTGTTTATAGCCCTCATTGCACTTGGGAGTGGTGAGAAGTGTTGGCTTGAAACTTTAAAACTGTCATTTAGAAATGCTGCACTGTGTTCTCTGGGTGCAGCACTGGGGCTGACTGCATCTCCCAAAGGGCACCAGAATTATCTCTGGGGAGGAGGTTCCACCTGTGGGGGTAGGTCCTGGGCTCTGGCACATAATGAGAATCATGCTGTGACGCTGGAGTCTGCTTGCCTCAGGCATGGGGGGAATGTTTAAGGGGAGATGTTTAGAAACATCCACTTAAAACTTCAAGCTTGATTAGAAGATGTTAAACCTTTTTTTTTTTTTTTTTCTGCAATTTTCACTGTCAAGGGAAAAAATTACCATTCTCTGCTTTTTGGTGATTTGGCTGGCTTCTTACAGCTTCATGTTTTTCTTAGTTTGCTTCTTTGGGGAAAATTATTTTAAACAGAAGATGATTCTGTTAATTATAAACAGTTATATCTTTTATAAAAGCATTTGTTAATTAGAAATATATTATTGGAGCAATTAGGGATCAGATTGTTCTTTCACTTAGAAACAGAAGATGGTTGTCATCGGTGCAAAAAGTGGACTTCTTACCAACTCTTCAGTTTTACACACGTTCTCATTGGATCATGATGGAAATGGTAGGGTTGCATGTGTATAGTGTGTTTGATACAAAGATTCTTCTTTTTCTGAATCACTGTGACTGCTCTAAAACTGCTTTTAGATTGCAGAAAATGTTGTGCTATGCGGAACAGTAGGAAGTGGAAAACAAGAGAGCGTTTCCTTCTCACATGACTGTATTTCTATTGCTAGAAGTTGTCTAAGTCTTATTTCAATGCATAGCTTCTCTGTGGGATGAAGTATAGATTTGAACATGAGTTGTGTAGATGATGTGGTTCCCTTGAAACCACAGTATTTCTTATTCTCAATCCATTAAGCCTTTTATTATCAATTTTAAGAAGATTTTTGAAGCCTGTTTCAGAAAGGGAAGCAGACCATAAAAATCTGTCTTGCTCTAGGACATTAAAACAGAGGGCAATCCATCTTTCAATATCTGGAGTGGTACAATCATGGCAACTTCAGTTGTAACCTGTCTTTCTCAAAAAGTCATCTTACAGCACCTACTTTTAACGTTACTTCTTTTTCTTCTGTGCTTAACCATACTTATCTATGACATTCTGAATATTTTGTTCCTTGTTGCTGTCCAAATAATATCTCTAAGAGTTATAATGGTGTATTTTAGATTCGTCAAAAAAGTAAGGGGGATTTACTAAGGTCAACTTTTCATATAGACCGTGCTGCCATATAGAATAAGTCACACTGTAAACTCATGTTCTATACAGAAATATGCATGCTACTGTCTTTATTACAAGATTTTTAGAGAAAAAGAAAAAGGGTAAATTTATCTCTCATTCCCAACAGTTTTAAAATCATTGTTTAGGAAGTGAGTATTTTAAGAACCCGTAATTTGTAATGAAACTTGAGGAAATTAAAACTGGGATATATTCAAGTAGAGAAAAACTCATAAAGCTTTTTTTCCTGTTTATTTAGTATTAAGGAAGTGGGAGAAGTAAAGTACACTGGGAAGGGAAAATATATTATTTACCCTCCAAATTTTATTTTGGAATCAGTTTTTATTGAGTGTGATGGGCAGTGCACAAATACAACATCAGACTGTGGATTTAACACAATAAATCTAAAAAATTTCCTGAATTTTAAACATCTCTTAAAACTTGGAAACAACATTTGTACAGCTCATGCAGAACGCCCTGTTGACCTTGTGTTGTACAAACACTTGCTGGAGTTGGAAAACTGCGTTGAGGTGGTCTAGATGTAAATTAGTTGCTCGTCTCTGTTTACAGGCAGTTTTGTTGTGGATTCCAGCCATGTCTCATCTATTCTATTGCCCTATTTAAGTGCTGTTATGATAATGCTAAAATAGACTGATATTATACAGTAGTGCTAACGAAAAAATAAACAGCATTGTAAAAATTCTCCATGACCATTTCTGGCATGAAATGGCAGGTCTTTTCCCTGGTGCAAATCTCAGACCTAATCTCATTTCCAGTGATGCCAAAACACTAGCTTGGCTTAGAGTAAAGCAGGATCCTGCCCATAAATCTGGCCAATCTCCATACAGATAACATCTGGAAAGTTGTCATTTAAAAATATGTGGGAGAGCTTGGGATAGGGGTGTAAGCAGTGGGTCAGAGCTTCTATCCAAAAGGAAAACATCCAAAAGGAATCTCTCAGATATCAGACATCCTTGCTCTAGGCATGTTTTTTGTTATGATCCATCTATCGTTTGTCAGTTCCTGTTCAGTCAACATAATTTGGATCTCAGTGTCCTTTGTGAGGAGCAAGAGGAGGTTGACAGACAAAGAAGACGGGAATATGTGAACTTAATGGATGCATGACTTAATGGACGTATCCAGTAAAGTCTCCTAATAAAGAGAGATGACTATCACTTGTATTTTGATTTAAATTGTTCTTTGGCTGACACCTTTTGGATTACTACATACAACTGACTTATGCTAAGCATGTTTGTTGACTTTGGTCTATATTCTTCATTAATGGTGTCCATGGGAACTTCGCCTAATTCTTCAGTGAGAACAGTTTTTGCCGAGATAGAAGAGTGACTGCTTACAAACTGAAACAAATTGTAAGCATCTTGGTTTCTACTTAGGCAGGGGAAGATTGTTCATCTGTCTCTTTAATACTTCCATTGCTTACTGAAGCTGAGCCTTCGGTAAACTCATAGCTCAGAACTTGTAGCTTCTTAATGGTAGCTGAAGCTGAAGATTCAAACGTCACAGAAGCTGATTATTAGGAATATTTATTGTTTTGTTCAAAAATCGTATAAGATATGTGTAAACAGCACCATTGTGTTCCATTTTTGATGTATGTAGTGACCATTTCTCTGTAGAAACCCTGAAGCACACAAGACAAATGCACACAATTGGAAATTGAGCTAGTTTATATCGCCTGAAACTGTCTTGCTTTCAGGTTCCCAAAGTCCATTCCGTCATGTACATAAAGTTATTCAGCAACTCAGTCTAGATTTTTGGGTTTTTTTGGACTGTAAGACACATCACCTTTGTCTACCATAAATTCCTCTCAAATGAAAAGAGGCTTTAAATACAAATTGTACCATAATAGATCCCACTTTTGTTTTCTTTATCTATTTTTTTTAAAAAAGTTGTCAGTACTTGATGTTCTTTCCTCTCGAAGGAGCACTGAAAAATGTCCTTCACAAACTACAGTCTATTTTCTGAATTCTACATCCAAAATTCCAGTTGCTTTATCCTTCAATTCAGGTAGACTGTTTCTAGCTAGAAAAATATTTTTCTGTCGGTG
Organism: Dasyornis broadbenti; assembly: GCA_013397935.1. Lineage (NCBI taxonomy): Eukaryota > Metazoa > Chordata > Aves > Passeriformes > Dasyornithidae > Dasyornis > Dasyornis broadbenti. Next base: position 2,275,896 of record VZRN01000486.1, on the reverse strand, counting down.
TTTCAATAGCTGACTTTAAAAATATGATACATGCAAGCACTATTTTGAGTATCTATCAGAATTTACCAGTCTTCTCTTTACAAAAATAGCCATGGTTTTTTTTTTTTTTTTCAGTACAAAAATATAATATTTTGTGAAACTTGTTTCTTTGGAAACAAGTTTATTGTGTTATTCCAAGTTGAGCCTAATTATTTTCTGGACATGTCTAAGGTTTCTTTAAAAGAAGCATATGATATTACAGGAAGAATGTTCCTCTTGTTTGCCAGAGAGCTGTACTATGTTTACTATAATAAGATTAAAGGAAATTTGAAAGTCAACGCTAGCTCAGTGGGAAGCTGATAAACACACGTTGTACTTGGAGGAACACTTTGCCCAGTAGTATTAGGAAATTTATCACTATTTATTTAGCAGCTTAGACGCTATCCGACAAACAGATTTGGTGTCCATTTATAAGTATACCAGACGCTAAAAAAACTTAACAATATGGATGTGATTTGTGGAATCTGAACTGTTATCCTGGCATAGCCATCTCATGTGGCTTAGGATTGGGAATCGCAATAAGGAGTCTCTAGCTTATGGATCCCGTTGCTTTCCAAAGACTGTGGTTTGATTCCTGGCACTTCTGGTTAGGTCAACTATTATAGCCACATTCATAAACAGCAATTTTCAGAATTTGAGCAAGCTAGACAAGGGTGTAGCTCCTTGGGAATGTTATTCTGGAAGAGGTAAAACCAGCAGTGTCTCTGGATCCATATCTGGCATTGGCAGACTTTACTCTTGAGAAGCAATGGCTGTCCAGTCTCGTATTTACTAATGTTTGTTTATTTGTGCCTTGGCCAAAATTTCAACTAGAGAGTGAAATCTGGAGAAAGAAAAGGCCACAGGGATGACTTTCCATTCCTAAGTCCAAGTTAAGAGGTCATTTTTACATGGTCACAAACGCTGCTTACAAATCAGTAAAATAGAATGAAGTAATTTTGCTATGAAATGTGTGCAGGAAAGATTTTTGGAAATATTGTGATTAGAGAGGAATGTATAATCACACTGTGATACATAAGCTACTTGGTAAATGTCTTCATCGCCTCCACAATGGCAGATCTCTTGATTAAGTGGGCACACACCTACTCAGTGTGTGCTTCTGAGCACGACAAAAGGCCAGTGGATTATTCCCACCATGTGTTGGTAATTAGTAGGAGCTGCAGGATGAAGTGACTATTGGTTATAGAAGCTACTACTGTTAGCTGTTCGTGCTGTGTATGGTAGTACATTAATTTGACAAATAGGTGATTAGGGAAATTAGTTAATTTCCACACTCTTCTCAACTATGAAATTTCTTAGAAACAAGCCTAAAAAGGATCACTTTTTGTATGAAATTTATGGATTTGTATGCTACCCATGAAGTCACCTCAAAATACTCATTTCTTCTCCTTTTCATGTAAAGTGTGAATGTGACCTCCTAACCTGCTTGAGATACGAAGTAATCTGTTTCATCCTGTTCAAGCTGTGGAGGAACAATCTTATTTCTCCTGCATTCCTTTCCCACCCAAAATGCTCTTTAAAAGTCACCTTTCCATTCCAGCTGAGCCATTATTTCCTTATAGATCATGCCTAGCCATTATAACCAGTACAGTCCAGCATGTTGTGGAGTCTTCAAGACTTCCAGGAACCATGGGAATTTTTATTCTGATTTTAGGTGATCTGTTCAGGCAGTAGAACTGCAAATGCGTGGGTGTGAAGCCCATACCAAGGGTTTCAGTCTCAAGGGAGACTGCTGTGTATCTAACTCCACTGGCAGTCCAGGCTTCAGGCCACAGCTGGAGTGAGTTTTTCTGCAGATCTGTCCTCGGCACCGTCACCTGCAGATTGAAGAAGTCTCAGTCTTGCTCTGTCGTTAAGTAAACCAGAGTATTGCCTGTTTTGGCTCTTCTGCTCAGCTTCGTCCACATAGCTAGAGAGACCATGATGAGAGTGCTTGCAGTTTGCCCCATTAAATACAAATTGTAACTCAAGGCTACGGCAAGTTGCCAGTTCATCTCCCCACTCGGACGCCAGCTTCATTTACTCATATAAATAACTGGACAGCAGTCAAACATGATTGACTTAAGCTGTTACTTTATCTGCATGTGTAAAATATATTGAGTTTGAGATGCTAATACCGTGCTTGTTGTTTGGGTTTTCTTCTTCCACACCGAAATTTAGATGTGTTTTTTAAGACCATTGGAATTTACTGGTCGTTATATTTATAAATAATAAATAAGAAATAAATTTATTGTCACTGTTTATAAAACCACCCCAAATTAGTTGTTTTTTATTGTCAAATTAGAATCTGCGTGGTTAGGTTTATATTCATTAAAGGCAGGCTTATTTTCTATTATAAAAGTGAACGGTAATTTAAGATTCTTTGGTTATGAAGTGTTCCAAGTATGATTTTGTCAGCAATGTATTTATTTTTCCTTTAAAAACATTTGGACGCTGGCTTACTTTACCACGATTAAGGCTGATACCTTAATCTGAGCAACAGATACACTTTGAACTTCTAGATGTGCAGTAACATATATAGCAGTTAGTCACACAGCAATGCTGATAGAATTTTTCTGAGTGACAGTCATGCTTCAGGGGTTTTTTTAAGTCCTGTCTTCATACTAATTGTAAACCTTTCCTAAAGCTTCTGTGATGGCCTTTTGATTTCAATTCATGACCAGTGTTTTTTAGGTGATAGAATCTAACAGTCTCTGAAGTCTGTGTCACGGTTTAGCCTTGTCTGGCTGCTAAGCCCCACACAGCTGCTCACACACTCCCCTGCCTGGTGGGATCGGGAGAGAGAATCAGAAAAAAGAGAAAACTTTATCCATTGAGATGAAGGTGGTTTAATAGGGAAAGCAAAAGCTGAACACGCAGGCAAAGCAAAACAGGGCATTCGTTCACTCCTTCCTGTGTGCAGGCAGGTGTTCATCCATCCTCAGGAAAGGAGGACTTCACCATGTGCAATGGTGACTTGGGAAGACAAATGCCATCACTCTGAACAGCTCTCCTACCAGCTTTAGATGCTGAGCATGTCACAATATGGTCTTGAATATCACTTGTGTGAGCTGGGGTCAGCTGTCGTGGTTGTCTCCTCCACTTCTTGTGCACCCCCAGCCTTCCTTCTAGCGGAGTTGGATCAGAAGCAAAAGTAGAAAAGGCCTTGATGCTGTGCGAGTGCTGCTTGGCAATAACTAAAACTTCCCTGTGTTATCAACACATCCAAAACAGGGCTATACCAGCTACTGTGAGGAAAATTAACTCTATTAACTCTCTCTCCCGAAAGCATCACAAAGTTTTAATGATCCTGAGAGTATCTGTGATTTGTTCTGCTGCCTACAGCTATGCCCTCGTGGTATCACTTTAGCTAGGCATAGATCTAAACTTAGTAAACTGAAACGATCATCCTGCCCTTGGCTCTGCTTTTGGCCATTAGTCTGTTTTAATTGTGTTACGGCCTTTCTTTGTACCCTCTGGCATGTCTGAAATGGTATACAATCAATTCGTATGGGAAACCAGCTAAGAAACTTTGCTGTAAATGTTGACATAAATGTTCAAAACACTGTATATCCTCTAACTGGTAAGGCTTGTAGGTGCAGACTCCTTGCATGATGTTCTAAAAACCCTGTTAGTACTGAGTGGACTTAGTGGTCTCGATAGATGGGTTTAGTTGCTAATTGTGGAAAATCTTTGGATAAGATTGCTATTTAAGAGACAGCCCGAAGACTTGCATTCCCAAATCTTCTGAAATTACGTGGGATAATGAGAGTGGTAAGACCCAGGAACAGCTTGCTTGGAGAAGATGTGTATGTCCTATCACTGCAAATGTTCAAGACCAAGTTGGATGGGGTTTTGAGCAACCTGGACTCGTGGAATATGTCCTTGCCCATGGCAGGGGGATTGGACTGGCATGGCAGGTCTTTAAAATTCCCTTTTCAACCCTGACCATTCTGTGATTGTATAATGCTATCATTGTTTGAACAGAACCTTACGGTTCACTTTATGAGCTGTAAAAACTGTTATTGTCATTGAGCACTTTCATAAAAGTGTGAAAGGCTGAAGTGTTTCTCTTATGAACTGCTGATTTGTTTACAGGCACATGTGATACATGTGCATGTAAACAAACATGAACAGTATCTAAAAGACATAGCTATGACCTTATGCGTAGATGCAAAAAGGTTAGATGTTTTGTTTTTCTGCAAAGCCTATAAGGATGTGAATTCTAATGCAGATTTGCACACACTGGATTAACTTCCTTGCACTGAGAAGGAGAACAATGTATTACTTCAAGACAATGCAAATACACTGTTATACTTAAAAAACCTAACACTGTTAACCATGCCTTCCATACAATGAGACTTTCACCCCAGTGTGTATTGCTATGCCATCTTCACTATTTAATATTTTTAACCTGGGATATCCAAAGTTTTTATCTATGGTTTGCACAAGGCCATCCATACCTGTAAAAAAATATTTACTGTAGTAAAGGAAAGAGACAACAATTGCTAATTGCCCTTGAACTTTTCTCTTTTGAAGCAGCATATCTAAACCCAGGTGCTATAAAGTAGGGAAGAGAGGATTTGCTTCTGATGAACTGAGTTATTCCATACGTAGGTTGTTCTTGGACATTTCAGTTATACCTTTTATTCTATAATTTCAGGGTAGTTGTGAGTCAACATAATATTTAAATGGAAACTTTCAAACCAGCTTTGCAACTACTGAAGTTTTATGATAAAGTTTGTATCATTTAATTCTGAAATTATTCCATCAGCTTTTCCTGACTTGCAAGTATTATAAAGGTCAGAATTGATTTCAAATTTGAGTTGAACTAGATTAGGTGCTTTGAGACATGGAGTTAACCTGTCAAAGATACGTCCACTAAAGGGTTGACATTAACACTTCTGAACTTCATTCTTTAAGAGTCACCTTATTTATAGCAAGATAAATGCACTTTCAGCTCTAATTGCACAGAGTGGCAAAAGCATTCTTTGGGTAGCCTAAGTAATCTAAAATATATCTTATCCGGGAAACCTCAAAGGATCTATTTATTCAAGAAGTTAGGAAAATTTAAGAGATGTATACTTACAGCCTGGATTTCAGAATATACAACTGCTTCTTGCACTTTTTAAGAGGACTGTTAATTTCTTTTAATTAAATAGAATATTTTAAACAGCATAAGCCATGTTTTCACAGAGTTTATAGGAAAGATATCATGCCATGCTAGAAATTTATATAAGAACTTAAAAAGTACATTCAAGAAGAAAATCCAAACAGATTAATGCTTTTATGTAACTGAAAAAAAAGAAAAATGCAAATAGTGACAGAAATGAAAAGTGAGTTGAACTTTTCAGTGGTCTGAAGTTAAATTCCAGACTGTTTATGGCTTCACAGTGTGTGTGGGTTCAACAAGTGTTTTGTGCTTTTTTAAACAGCTTTAGGATTTTTTTATTCATTGCAAACTATTCTGCTCACACATTCACTGTTTTTAAAAGTATTTTTACATGGAAATTTAACATGATTCCTAAGAAACACTTACAAGATGCATCTTTAAGTGAGATATCTGGCTGTAAACCAACAATCTCTTAGTTTATAATCTGTTTTTAGGAGTTTATACATAGTTTGCTGTTGTTAAGGCTTTTCACGAGAAGTCAAGTGGGATTTATTCCTTCATAAGACTTAGTTAGCATGTGTGAGGGAACTCATGTCTAACTGCTAGTAGATTTCATGTTGTGTAACCTCTACAAGTATTCATTGCACGTTAACTCTTGACAGATAAAATTACTTATTCACTATTGACTTATCTTTGAAGGATGATTTACTTTGTCACTATCGAATCACCTCCATGCTATGTTCAGACAGCCGTCTCTCTCCAGATCATCTCGTGCCTTGCAACTATTTCCCTGATGGCAGAGCTGTAGTTAGAGTTTTGCAGAAGGAATGTGCAGGAGAAAAGGGACAAAGACAAATGCTGGCATTGTTTTGAATCTGCGCTGAGAACGGCAATCACTGGTGTCTGCAAGGAGAAGGCTTTCACATTTGTAGGTTTTACTTGCTCCTGTTCATAGGGCAGCTCTGCAGGGCATACTAGGGATGTGGGGAGACGAAGGGTAAGTATTTAGCCATCTTTTTCTTTTACTCTTTTTGCTCGTAGGATTGTACTATTTTGCCACTATAAAAAAAATCAAGAATCCAGAATCACCATGACATTGCTCCTCTGTCTCGGTCACCTTCTCATATCAGCTTACCCTTTGCTTAAATATGCCTGTTAGCCCAACCTTGCATATATATATGACTTGCAATAAAATCTTAATTCATGCATAAGTTAATGAAAGGAGCATTCTGCTTTTATTCTGGAAATTTCAGCACAGTGTCTGAGTAACTTAAGATGAACTTAAGAAGACTCTAAATGTATCTGGCCCCTGTGGCACTGCTTAGTTATGTGGTGCGTAAAAGTAGCCTTTGCCTTCTTTCCTCCCACCTATTTTCACTATGCAGAAGACTGGCCTGTTATGAAGGTCAAAGGAATTCTGCAAATAACAATGCCTAGAGTGCTAGTCTGTGAACATGAAACCCCAAACTTTTTTCTGGGCAACTTGCCTTAAACCTTTTTCTTAGAGTGCTGAAGTTTTTCTCTGCCTGACATTGCAAAGGCTAAGAATTTTGCATGGTCCTTGCTCAGTATGTGGAGCTGTGAAGATAGATTAGCCTGGCAGTCTGAATTCAATAAATCTTGCAGAGAGGCAGGAGTCTAACAGGTAGGGTAAACTGCTTTGTGGTCACCTGCCTAGGTGGCCTCCAAACAAAATGAAGTGCTCTGTAGATTGAGCTGCAAAATGTTATGGAAGTGCAAGTCCTGGTTTTCCAAAGCACCTGTTTTTGAACGTGAAACTGAGCAACCAAAATAATGCAGTAGAGGCATCACTCTCAGGATTCATAAGGACTATTGAAGAACATAAAAATTAGAGCTCTGGTATCAGGAATTCCATAGGTAAGGTAGACACCTGCACTCTTTGCCCTGTCAGTAGGGAGTTGGGGGATAAGTCTTAAAGTGTACATAAGTCAGTGTGCCAAAGTGGGAAATTATTAAACTTCAGATAATGCTGAAGAAATGAGTGTTTACAAAGCCCTGCATCTCGTAAGTGGAGGCTTCTGCAGAAGTGTTCAGGAGAAAAAAAAAAAGGAAGAAAGATTAAGAAATGCTGTGAGATGCTGCTTAATGCTTCCATTTTTGGATGTATCTGCTGAGATTTTCACTCTGTGAGGAAAAAGGTACAACTGCAGTCTGGGGAGGATCACTGTGAGGGTTGAATGCATAGGTTAAATTACTCCCTGGAACTAAAGGTGATAAGATCCTTGGAGCTATAAGAAGATGTAATTAGATCCACAGTACAGCCAGACACATTTTACCCCCTCCCCTCTACCATCAAGCCCTTATATACGGACTGGTCCCTGCTGCCAGTAGCCAGAATGTCATAGTTCAGAGCTAGTGAGCCTTTCAGGGGCTGTTGGGATTTCCCAGATGCTTTTAAGGCTCACTGAACATGACTTTACTTCAAGATGAGGAAGTCCTATATAACAACGAATTTTACAAGTCCAAAGTTCAGCTGGGAGCTGTGCACACAAAGGAATACAGATACTGAATTCTTCACTGATACTGTATTAGCCTTACAGGAGAGGAGATTAGGATCAGCCTTTCTTTGCTGAAATGATTTGCCTGGTACCGCCAACTGGCAGTAGCTAGGTCCTTCCAGCCAGGAAACTACCAAACAAGACATTTGTGTTAGGAAGCCAACAAGTAATGCACACATTGTGGGAGAGTTACCTTTAGCTTCAGAAAAACAGTTAAGTGTCGCCATTGCTGAAACTGTGCCTCATGACTTCAGATGATCTGGTATCTGGTTTCCTCAGCTGGTCTGGTATGGCTGATGTGAACCTTAAGCAGGTCTTAATTTGGTTCAATCTAGAAGTGTAAATCAATGGAGTATGGGGTGATTCCAATTATTTTTGTATATTTGCTTTAGAATTGCATGGAACTTGTGCCACAAAATACTCCTCATTTCTTTACATTTTCTCCAGGAAAAAATTGTATTACAGCTCTTTCTCCTTTTTCACTTACTTCAGTATTTTACCCGCAGTGATATTCCATTAAGTCCTTACTGGATCTCTATACCCAAAGTTATGGAATGAGAGAGATAATTATCTGTGGTGTGTTGATACTAAGTTATTGTGGGCTCAAACTTCTTAGAAAGGCATTTAATGGGAAACTGAACCATTCTCAGATGTCCTAAGTGAGCCTGCCAGGCAGCTTCATTAATTTGCATAAGCAAGAAAAATCAGAAGGCAGAAAGTCTGGGTTACCAGTGGCTTGCAGAATTTGGTTGGACAGGACGTCTTTAAAAAGAGGGAACTTGTGCAGTCTTGCAGGCACTTTTAGGGGAAACCTTTTTAGCCATGTGTTATGGAGCCTCTGGAAATACTGGTGCTCTTGTAAAGCCAAGGACTGCTCTAGCCTAGATTAAGATTAATTAGGCTAGATTTATTTGGTGTGTCACACTAGGCAGGAAACATTCATTTTTGGAGTTTTCTTTTCCCTTGTCCTTTTTTTTCTTTCTCTTTATAGCCAGATGAAAAATAATTACAATTATATTACAGTTTTAAATATAAAAATATTATAATAATGAAGCAGCATGATATTAAGGGCAAATGAAAAATAATTTGTATTGAAATTGCAAGATATTCTAAGAACATAAATGTTGTTTATCTGTTATCTGTTGTTTTAAATTACTTCCTGGTAAACATTTTTTGTCTCACTTTTATTCTTTTCCTTTTTTCCATCTGTCAGCTGTCAAAGTAAGTTATCTGTAAGCATTTGCTGGCTACTTCAAACTGATCAAATATTTTTAACAGCAGTACATTTTTGTGCTGCCTGAAACATGTCAAATATCAGCAAGTCTACCTGAAGACAGATCATTGCCTGATCTAAATGACTGTATGTTTTAAACCTCCAGGATATTTGTACTGATATTCCCACAGGGTAAAATTATTGTCTCTATTGAACTAAAATATTATTTTTTCCATTCACTCTAATGAAGTCAGTATTTGTCAGATAAAGTCTCTGAAATATTTTTAAATACATATTTGCAGAGAATCCACCCATCTGCCATATTTTCTTTTCCTGAGTTACTGAACACAGTGGCAGGTGGGGAACTTTTTGTTGGTAGAAAGCATTGCAGCATTGCCTGGTGCATGAAGCCTTGCAGATTCTTCTCATCCTCTGATATACTGATCTGTTTAAGGACCCTTTTGTCTCAGTCCTGCAGTAATTCCTTGGCAAAGAGTAATGTACTTTTTATTAGACTATGAACATATGTATTTCCACTTGATTATTGCTTTGCATTGGGTTACAATAGAGTATAAATGTAGCATTTGTTTAAAAAACATACATCAACTGGCTTCTCTCAGAAACAGCAGTATGTTGGTTACTAAATAACAATATAATAGTAAAGAAATAACTAATATTGGTATTGTAGGTTGCTCTTAGGTGAGTGACTCTTTCCTGGCTTTTAGGAAACCACACACTGCAATATCACCCCACCTATTTAAAGTAATCAGAAATATTAGACTATATCTAGGTAAGGAAGCAGTTCCTCATAGGGAGAATGTTGAGGAGATGCCTTTACTCTCTCTATTAATTTTAGGGAACTAGCAACAGTAAGTAAATCAAATTTCAAAACTTGTATGAGTTTTGGAAGGATAAAGGCAGATGGGAAATGTGAATTCTATTCCAGTGTGTGTTCAATTTCTGTTTGAGGGCAATTCCATTATCTTATTTGTTGTGCTCTGTGGGAAAGGGAGTGTTGGACACTGGGTACAGCTTCACAGAGCACTGCTGTGCTTGTAGGACAAATACCATAGCTTTATGATAACAGCTGTTGACAAACTATTCCACACCTGTTAATTACGGGTATTACAAATAGAGAGGAATTTGGGTGTTTACTGTCATGAGAACATTACAGATGTTTTCTTCTGTGCACATCTCTGCGGTTGGCCTCAGATCTTTGAGGACGTAGTTGTTTGTAGGCCTGTTCTTTCATCCTGAGACCTCTGGGAAGGAAGCCACTCAGCTGTCCCATTCAGTTGCCGGTTGTGGAATTTGGCAGCTCCATCAGCTGGTGCTGCAGCAGCAGTGCCATTGTCGACCTTCTAGTTCAATGCTTCTATTCACTGGCTCTGAAGGGACTGTGGGGAAGAAGTGTGCATGGCATAATATTTCCATCTTATCATCCACCCACCGTGGCTAATTAAACAGTTTTGACTCCTCTGTCTTGAAATCGGTCTTCAGAGGTGGTTTAAAACTGTGCCCCAATTAGCCTTATGTGGAAAGTGGTGTCTGTGTGTTTTATGCATATTTAAATATGTTTTAGGAAACCTGACTTATTTTCTAATGATTTATAAATTACATTCATCTTCTTCAAAAAATGAATGAGGCAATGTTTCCTCTAAATGACTGAAATTTTGGGAAAGCCAAGACATTCTTCAAAATCTTGAGTCTTGACCTCTTTTGCCAACAGAGGAGCATTGCACAAAAGATATGTATTCTGCCTGCAGCAAAAGAAGTCAAACTGAGTATTTAATTCTGAAACCATCTGATGGTATCTACATTATAAATCTGGTAGGTTCACATTTAGCAGATTGCAGCGTGTTAAACATCAAGCTGGCTTTGAATAGTGGTTTAGTGACCCCACAGCAAAAAGAAGGATGATTTATTTCTGTGATAGCTAGCACAAAATCTAAAAGCCTAGGAAAATGAGAGGAGAGATGACAAAAGTGGGCAAAAAAACCTCAACCTGTTAAAAAGATAGTTCTTTGGCAGATAATGATTATTCTATATAATATATGTATATGTCTATTTACTTAAAAGGGAATTAAAGGAACTTTGAGAAGTCATCTGACTCTTCTCCTTCTTGTTAGGATCTATTTCATCTAACATAATCTGTGGCAGATGTAATTTTTTTTTTTCCCTTTTGCATCACGTTTTCCTCAATAATTCTGATGACAAGTCCACAAACTCAGGCAAATCGATTCCAATGCCTCACTATCCATATCATGGTGCTTGCTAACAGAAATATTGTCTGAAATCTTACTTGCTAACATTACTGCATTCGAATACATGAAGAGTAAAAACATATCATTTCACTCTTTGTTATTGCCTTTTATGCATTTTAAAAGGTATTAACATCACTCTTCGGGACTTTGCTTCTTTGTATTTAAGATCATCGATTCCTGCAATCTTGCCACATTGAGGTAGTTTCTGTGTATATAAATGTTGTTGTTTTTCTTCCTTGCCTCGACTCAAGAAGACTGCGTGGCTTTCCTGAAGCCTGGTGCTCAGAACCAGTTCATAAGCTGCTACTATATTTGTGCACCCAGGTTTTCAGGGCCAAAAAAAGCTTCTTGATTAGTCCTTAACAGCCTCAATGTACCATCAGTGAAGTGTGGTGGTCATAGATCTGAGATTTGCATATAAGTTGGATTAGCTTCCAACTTAAGCTTTTAGATTTTTGTTCTAATTTCCAGGTGCAGAGGAGTCTCTTGTCTACTGTGGAACATGTTTGGACAGATGTGTTACTGTGATGACCATTATGAGAGGCATCAATGCACACTGAAACAACATAAAATTGGGGGAGTGTATGGAAGCTGATTTAACAAAAAGCTGTCAGTGATGTGAAGAGTCTATGGCTTCCTTTAAGAAGAATAAATATTACTTTTGCAACAATTTTTTAAAATTATACATTTAAGATGGCAGGCACCTTTCCCTGTTTAAATGCCAGCTGATCCAAATGTCAAACTTATTCAATTGCCATACAATTTCCATATCTTAATTTTAATTACAAGTGGGTATAAGATGTGTCCCCTGGTGCTTTTGACTTGCTGGTGTGCAAGTCACATTATCACACTTTTCTTCTAAGGTTTGGTAACTTTAACAGGCTTTTGGGCCTGAATACAGGAAGCCAATTAAGTGTTTGCTTAACTTCTACAGTGTTAGTTTAAAGCTGCCCTGTCTTAATCAGAGTCCTAATTACTGAAATGTTCCCATACCTGCATGAAAGCAGAGCCCTATCTGTTGACTATTAATTATATTACATTTATTCTTGCATAAAAGCAGCTGCAGTTAAGTGTAAAACCTTAGCCCACGTGGTTCTCAGAATCACTCAGGCTTTTGCAGAATGAAGGTGCCTTTGTTCAGTAACAAGGGAGAAGCTTAATGAACAAGTTCTGTGTGTAAGGCCTGTTCCCTTTGACCGGCTGGTCACTGTGGTGTCTGTACTCTTTGACTGGGTGGCAGATCTCCAAGCTGGTGCTCCTTGGCATTGGAGCCGTCACACGAGAAACAGTATCTGACCAAGTGAACAGACTGTTTCAGCCTTCTGCTGAATGAATGAAATATTGAATATTTGTCTGGTGTTTTTCTCATTCAGGTATTAGCAGCATCACTCTGTTTCTTACCATGTCATGTGAATGCACAATTTATGCTTTTGCCTAAGGAGGGCAAAAATCCATGTGAATTCAACAGCAGGACAAGTGACCAACTTTTGTTATGGCTCTGGTGCTCTGTTCTGAAAGGGAGGTTGGACAAATATGTGCATTCAAAATATGTTATAACTTCTGACAGATTTTTTTTTTTTTTTAAGTTAAAAACCAGCAGGTTGGTTCTGTCTCATGAGTACTCTGGTATATCTGTTACCGGCAAAGAGAATGGAAAAGTATTTCCTCCAATTTCTTTCATCGAACCACACTACTTGTTTGTTTGTCCTTAGATTCAGTTATGTTTAATTTTGCATTGCACTAATTGCATGGATATGTAGCATCTTCATACAAAGAAAGAGCCACCTTGCCACAGTGTTCCAGGCTAGATTCTGGATCAGGTGTGGAGAATCCAGCAAGGGTAAATATTAGGACAGAGAGGGTGATAATGATAATGGAGAAAGAGTGAAACAGAAGGCATCAGTGTTTCATATATCATGTAGATCATTTCTTTGCAGTGTAACCAGTGGTTATGTTTAATCAAAACCGTGACATCTTGGCCGTAGAATCCTTTGCACTTAAAAGGCAAGACACTCAAAAGTCAGACAGTAGGATGGAGAAGTTAGAGTACATTTTCATGCTTCTTTTTCCATGTTTAATATTTAGTTTTGCACTACAGTTGCACAGTACATTTTCAAGATAAGATAAAAGATCCTCTTTTTAAGTACCCCATATCCATTGAGGACTTGAGATAAACAGTGCATACCTCTTTTGGAAATCTAGCCATAAGCCAGAGCTGTATGTTGAAGACACTTGCCATAATCAAGTGCTTGTGTCTTTATAGCAGAATGAGGCTCTGACGAAAAGCTGGTTGCCCTAGCACATGTGTGTGTTCAAATATGCCACATTTCTCACCTGGCTTCCAATGGCCACTGTGGAGGAGTATGCATCCCTCACAAGGTCTGATTCTGATGTGTCAGCCTAAACAAACATCTTTATGATGCTCTTGGGCATCTGAAATGGTACTACTCATCACATTCTATTCTATTATTATTATTGTTATTATTATTATTATTCCTTCTCACTGCAGTGGCACAGACTGTACCACTAACATCAAGCCATTTAGATATAGGGACCATGCATCTCTTACAGGAAGCCAAAGCATGCAGTTTCATCTGTCAACGCCACCTTTATCAGCCACACCCTCCCAGTTACATTAGCCTCCTCCACCCTGAAACAGGTAAGTTGGGTGACAGCGTTCCCAGGCCCCAGTCTGGAAGAAGTATCAGGGTGTGGTGTGGCCACTGGTTGGAAGCAGCCTGCCTGCAGGCTGGCACTGGGAAGACAGAGAAGCCCAGCACTGGCATGGGAGCCCAGCGGCACCACTGATCCTGCAGGCAAAACAAAACAAAACAAAAAAAAAAAAAAAAACCCACCAAAAAAAAAGCCAACCCTTTTTGGCTGGATCAGCAAACTTGTCTCACTGACTGTGTGCCTGCACACATGCCTGTGTCCTGGGTGTGGGGGGAAGGTGAGAGCAGGAGCAGAGCAACTGTGGCTCACAGTATGAAGGAGTCAAACTGCACCCTGGACTGGGTGACAGCATGAGACGATTTAACCTTTATCTCAGAAAGGCAGGGGTTGCAATCAGAAATATATCCAGCTGACATTAATTGCTGTTTTAGTTATTTCCCAAGGTCAGATACAGGGTTTTGTATGTGCCAATACTCTTCCTGAAAGTGGAGTTGTACTATACTACAATGACTGTATATAATGGGAATATATATTTGAACCAACATGCTGCAGTATTCTAATCAGAACGTAAAATTGAGGGGGAAAGGCATAGGTTTTAATTCTTTTGGTCTGTGATTAGTTTCATTTGGACTCAAAAATCTAGAACCTTCTTAATCTGTCAGGGAGGATGATACAATTCAGGGAGTTTAAATCAAGTCCACACCCTCCATACCTCAAAGCCTAATGACATCAAAATAATGTTGGATATAGTATCGTAATTCCCTGCAGGTCCAGGAATTCTGTGTTTATTCCCTACCTAATAACCCAGCTTTAACTGTAAAGTATGGGAAATACCTGTTTGTGCTTTCCATTTTCTCGCTAAACTTTTCTGCCATTTTTAGAGTTTTTTTTTTTGTTTTTTTTTTTTTACAATGGGAGGGGAATGTGAGTCAAGTTACCTCCAGTTCATGTGTGTACTGAAACCATGAGCTTAGATTCATAAACAGGGAACATATTATTGAAAGGCTTGTTAAAAGAAAGATAAGTAGCGTCCCCCACTGGCAGCATTTTTGGATGACTGGTAGCAAGCAGTTTGTGCTGTTCATCTCCCACTCAGTGGTGGCTGTATATGCAACACACATGAAAAAGCAGGGCTGTTGGGGGGAGCTGCTGGGAGGCTCCCAAATTTTGTCTGTCTTCTGTGTGAGTGGTACAAGACAGCATCACCACCTACCCAATTTGTACATCTGGGCATCCCACAGAAGCACTAGCATATGGACATGTAAGGAATGTCACTGCCCAGCGTGAAGCCAGAGGTTTGTAGGTCTGGGAATGGGTATTTTCAGGATTGCTCACATGGATTCAAGTGATATGTATGTCCCTGTCAGCTGTTTCTAACGTGGCTCTAAATGTCTTGTTTCTCTTAGACGCTTTGCCATAGATTTGGCAAGCAGCTTTAAACAAAAAATGTTTTGTTTTTTAACAAATAATATTTTTGGGGTATTTTGGGGGGTGGAGAATACTCATAGAGAGGACCTTGTTAAAACTATAGTATCTAGAGGAGCTCTTTATGTCCTCTGTAAAATTATGCTGTAAATCCACTCAGTAGCTCACATTCTTAAGTCTGTTTCTATTAATTCAAAAGCACCTCTCTTGCTTCCTTTTCTGTTCAAGTCTGCAGTGCCATTGCACATTCTGCTTAAACCATACAGTTTAATGATGTAATTCTCATTCCTTTCCTTTTTTTGTTTTGGTTTTTTTTATTTTTGTTTTGTTAAGGTAAGCTTAAGGGTTCTCCCCTTCAACGTTATAAAAAATATGTAGATACAGAAGTGTGCACTTGCTTTGATGTAGCTTTTTGTGTCATTCATGTCATAAAACAAAGTGTTTGAGGGTGGGAAAGAAGGAAAACAAAACACCCCACAAACGTCCCTGTGTTTTTAATGAGCAAAGTTTTGCCAAGCAATTAGTACTTTTCAGTTTTTGAGCTAATTAGGAGGCTTCTAAGGATCCTCTAAGAAGGACGAGTTTTGCCAAGTTAACAGATTTTCAGACAGGTGAGCTGCTTTTAGCTTTACCTTTGCTAGGTGCATTTTATAGTGTATTTCCTAATTACTGTTCTGTTGCTCTGACTCATGGTCACCATGTTCTCATGCTGTCCACTGATCTGGTATGTAAGAAGCTTCTCTATAATTTTGTGCTGGAGAAAAATTACAGAAGCTGAAATCACTCAAAGCAAAAGCTGTTGTTCTGAAACTAAGTAAGGGAAGAGAGGAAGCATAGTCTTGTTTTCCTAAGCCAAATTCTTTACTGAGCCTCCTTTCAAAATACAAGTGTAGAAAGGCCCATGGGGCTGTGGTTATCATTGACCCATTGAGGACCATCATACTACAGGAACTGTAGTATGAAAAAAGCTGAAACTTTTTTTGTCTCTTCACACAGTGGGAATGAAAGTTTTCAGAAGTGTTGATCAAAACTCTTCTTTTTTTCAAAGATGCTTTTTCAAAGGAAGAGATACAGACATTTTTAGACTGAAAACACCTGAAGGCCCTAATTTGAATTGACATGCATCTTTAGGGCTTTCCCATTACTGAGACAAAAATGTGTTTCATTTTAACTCTGTGAAATGGCTTCTTGGTTGTTGAGGATTTAGTAATTTTACATTGAAATTACAAAAAACCCAGGTTTTGCTCACTTCATCTCCTTCTTGAAAAGACAAATAAGGAAGAATTCAGAATCTAATAATTTAGCTGGTTTTAGGTGGAAACATAGGCCAATGTTAATATTTCCTCCAATATCGAGATGAGGCTTTCAGTATGTGTAGTTCTCATCGTTTCAGAAAATATTTTCCATCATTCCTTACTTGAGATTCCAGTCCTCTTAATCCCATATTACACACAACCTCTTTAAAAAGTCTGTTGTCTAGCCAAGACATAGGAAGACATTTAGAAAAGTCTAGTTCATGGGTGCATAACGTTTTGTACTTTTGGTCTAGATCACTCCTAAATGAGTATGTGAGTTGTGTGTGTGATCACTCATTAGGAACCAGAGTAAACCTATGGAACAGATCATTTTCTTTGGGATGATCTTATTTGGCGATAATCAGCTACAGTGACACTTAGCAAGTGGCACAGATGGCATTTGGTTGCTGAGCCATTACAAGTACTTTCATCTGATGGAACAGAACCTCCAACTGATTGAACTCCCTTGCTGCTTCAGTACAATATACGTGATTGCTTGAACCAGCATCGAGTGGTTAAGATAAGTAAAATGGTGTAATCTGTAATGCATGTGTTCTCTGACTACTTTGTAATAAGAGAAAACAAACCAAAGCAAACCCTGAATGGGCAATCTTCTTGTTCACTCATTCCCTCTCTTCCCAATCAGTCTTGCATTTGCTGATCACATGGGGACCTGTTAGCTAGGATCTCACTTTGTAGTCTTGTCAGAAGGGAAGCTTTTCAGCCACTTCACTTGGACCATTCATTACTCTCCATCCAATTAAGCACTGATATGCAGCAGGGTCTTGGTATCTTTGTTTTTCTGTGTAGTAACATGAGGTCACCCAAGATTACCAGAAGTGTCTTCTCTTTTCTAGATTCAAGGAAGAACTGCCTAAGGTAGATCTGGGAAGAGTCCTTGAATATACCTGGAAGAGAAATGGAACTTGCGATCTCACACTGAAATTTATAGCTAAATGTTGGCTAACTCTTTCCAAGATACTTTCCTGACCGTTCTGAGATTAGCTTTCTGAAAAAGCCAAAGAGAAGAATCTTTAGATTTCCTTTTATTTACTCTCTACTTCTGCTGAGCTTGAAAGTGTCAATAATGGAAAAATACTCAAACTTTAACTGTGGTAACACAGTTTGAATGGCTTGTGGCCAAACACTGTAAAGAAAACAAGGTCAAAATAAGTTAATAAAGAGCTTGCAGGTGCAGTTTATCTTCTGCTTGTGTTTGAGTAAAGAAGGTCCCCAGTTACTATGAGCCAAAAAATAATCTCTCCAGCAGGAAGTCACAAAGTTGGAATCTCTCCTCTCTGATGCTGCAAAATTATAAATGCAACTGAGGTTACAAGGATAGAAGTGGTCCTGGAACTGTCTACAGAGGGGGAGCTCTGGCACTTTTCTGTGGATGTGTGAGCAGAAGAGGTTGGTGATTGCCCCTGTTGGCTTTCTCCCTTCTTATTTTGTCATAGGGGAAGATCTTCCCTGCCATTATTAAGAAGTGTTTGGACTCATTCCACTCCACAGGGCACCTGTATGATGTCTGATTCCTTGCCACTTTTCTTGCTGGATTTTAAAACTGGATCTGCCTGGATGAATCAGGAAGCTGAACTTTCAAATCCAAGTCTGTTCATCTGTTTATCATGTATCACTCAATTTCCCGAGTTCTGTATTTGACTGACAGCTCAGTTCTGAGACTGTCCAGCTCCTGAGTTTCAGTCATTGTCAAAAGTGGTGAATGTAGGTCTTGCCTTCCAAGTAGTGAGGAATTACTTCTTTGACTCCATTACTAGCTTTGCCTCTGGTTTACTAGTCAAGTGGCACACTATTTAACCTCCTTTCATTCTATGAAGGGAGTCTGAAGAAATCAGCTTGTGTGTGTTTTTAATGACATGTTTGTTCAGCTCTATGAGGATGTCAGGAGCTGTGAACAGCAAATGCCAAGTGATTGCCAGGAAGAAAGCTGCTGACTGCAGTCCATCATAGACAGAACCCTTCTGTGTAACTGCCACTGCCTTGCCATGCACATACCAGCGATATCTGATTTTGATTATAGTCTCTCCTCTGATGATAGTGCTGTCTCGGGTTCTCCTGGAGACAAAGTCTTGGTCAAGTGAAAACATAAGCAATGTTGTAGTTAAGGACAAAGTCAGTCAGTCTCCCCCAGATTCCAGTCTATTGACTCTTCTTCCTTCCTCATTTGGAGTGAACTGAAAAGCTAACAATCTTCCTTTAAATGAGCATAACTTGCTGTATTATGTTAGTCTAGACAAAGGAAATCAAATTAATTAGCAGAAAGACTGTAAATGTGCTGTGGAGGAGGACCTGTCATTAGAATACCTCATTCAGACTCCTGTGGCTTGCTGTGTATTCAGAATGATAGCTCTGGTCTTTCTCTCAGCAGAAGAGAAATAGAATAATACTAGGCTTCAATTAGAGACAGAACTATAATTCAGTCATGGGCAAGGAGAGGGGGAGGTGAGTAGGAAGACGTCTGCTCTGCAAACCCTAAGTCATAAAACATAAAATCCCAGTTTACGCATGGCAACAGATCCTTCTATGATTGAATTACAGCCTTCATATTCAATAGTGGGTCAAGTCTGCAAACTAGAATACAGACAGAGCAAATATTTACATTCTGTGTGTAATGACAGAGGGAGAATCACTGATCTGAGCATGAATCAAAGCCACAAGAACATAGATGTGGGACAGTCACGTGTTACCAGCAGTGTGAAGTGGGAGAGATGGAATAAATTTCCAGTATTTGGATGTTAAATTTCCTGTACTACAAAGCATCCTGCAGCATTTAACTGAAAATTTGTCTTTTATTTACTTTTAGTTGTGACACACACTGCCAATAACAATGCATAAATGGCAGTTTTCTCATTCATTCTGTGTGCTATATGTTGTCTAATATATCTAGAAAGTTATATTAAGGTGTATAGGTATTTAGCATTTTATATTGATAGTGCATAACTAATTAAAATTTTATTTGTATTTCTGACATCATACATCTCAAAAGTTCTTTACTGTTGACAGTTGTTGAGCTGCTACAATTTATTTTGGTCCATTTGATGTCTATGACAGTCAAAAATGTTACTGTCAGTTTGGAAATATCAATAGACATATAGTGAAATAAATAATTTATTTTTTTTTCTTTATATTAGAAACCAACTTGAAAACGGGGGTCAGAATATTTATAAACTGAAGAAATTGCGTGAAGACATGAACTGATGCATGAACTAGGGTAGTTAGGAAGCCTTGTAACTCTGAAGGTTTTGAGCTCCAAATGTCACCTTTGTTTATGTGTTTGCAAAAAGAGACAAAACCCCATTGGAGTGCGTGGTTGCTGTACTTTTCAGCTCTCATAGGTTTGAATTGCATTTCAGTTGCATACATGAAGTGTTTTTTGTAGAAACCCTGCGTAAACAGGCTTCCTTCCAGAGCAAAGCCCACAGCTGAGTTAAACATTTGAAAAAAAACTAATTAAACAGGGATTGTGATGGGCCATTGGTAACTGCAAAAGTAAGCCAAGCAGAAGGCTGGTGCTCTTAGGCAAAGATGAAAGCATCTGGTAATTCTCCAAGTAAGTTTGTGAACAAAAGGGGAGACAAAATATTGCAGGATCAACCCAAGGATAATGCCATGCATGGAGTGCAGCAGTGACTTGTTACAGACAAGCTTTACGCTGTTGGGCCAGGTTACACCGTGGGTGAAGGAATGTATTAAAAACTTCGGGGTGACCCACTGCTGTTTCAAGGTGTCTCGTATTACATGTGAACTTTAGAGCTCATGAACTCTGATTTTCTATGGGTGTATTCAGTGTGCCAGTCCCCCACAGTAACCCTAAACGTCCCCTTTGCTACTCACACCTCCTGTTCTAAATTTTGATACCATTGACTTGTTCCACTTCCTTGAAATATTTTTCATGCCTCCCTCTGTACCCTAGGAGAAAACACAGTGTAATGAAATAGAAGTTTCAAACCTGCCTTGTTGTCCAACCCATTTGAAATGTGGCAGAGGAAAAAAAATTAATTGTGAGGAAGTGTCAGATGTGTTGCTTATAAACCGAAGGAAAGGCAAAATAGGATGAGAAGATTCTCTAGGTTTAGCCTCACTGAAGAGGAAAAGTGTTTTTTATGTGAAACTAATAATTCTGGTAAGGCACTTAGTTACGTATTTGTATGGCATAGACCTAGCTGCAGCAAAGAGGCTGAATGGGCTCAATACTTGTTTTATTTGCTCATTAGCATAGATCTTCTGCACTCTGTTCTCAGAACTGCTGTAAGGAGGATTGAGGCTTTGTCAGGCAAATTTAAGCAGAGATAAATGTAAATGAAAAATGCTTGAAGCAATAAATCGATGCCATTTTTAAGACAACTGTATGAAAATACAGCTGCAATGGTTCCTACAAGTGAAATATTGGAAAGTAGTGGGATGCATAGAAGAAATTTTGTATGTATGGGAATTTGCATACCCCTTAATAGAAAGATTAGCCTGCGGGATACTGCGATAAGAGCAATTCTTATGTGAACCATCTGTGTTTCAGATCTATAAATAGGACAGCAGCTTACCGAAATTCATAATATAAAGACTAGATTATCAATAACATTTTAGATTTTTCAAACAGAAACCTGACCACTTCAGAGTCAAAATGTGTACATTTGAATAGCATCTTGATAGAATCTTGATAGAGAGCCTGAAAGAATAAAACTATCTGAATTTACCAGAAAATCTGGAAATTAACTACTCTGTTGATTAATCTAGTGTTTTATATATACAAGACTACATGCCACCTGTTGATTTTTAGAAGTACTTGCATTTTTCTGATCATTAAGAGAAGCAAGTAGAAATTGTTTTGAGCACTTTTGTGATGCTTTAGAGACCTTAGTTTTCTCCTAGAACACACCTCATCCAAATGCCCTCTTTTTAGAATGGTACAAGTACAGTAAAGAGCATATATTGAAGATTAACAGTCTTCTCTCTCATCGTGGGCTAGAATATGAGCTGTATGTTCTAGAAGTAGTGTGTTTGAAACTATGAAGAAATGAAGCTCCTAACACTGTCTCTGTTCTATCAAAACTCAGGGAAACTATATTGGAAATTTTCACACAAAACAATTTTCATTTACAGAAGTATAATGTTTTTAAAGAAAAGCTTGCCTAAGGGTAGCAAATGTGTATTTCTTAGCAAAAAGAAGAGTATTGGTGCCATGCGGTGCATGATGTGAAAGATATTGGAAACAGTCCATTCTCAGTTAATTTCTGGCCTCCAGTAACTCACTTCCCCTCTGAGCGCAGTTCTGGTCCCACCATATGTTGGTCACCAAGTCAGTCTACAAACATTTGAAGTTGTGTCGCTTAGTCAGGCACTGGTCTTGGATGAGATTTCTGTGTTCTGTTGTAATGCAAACAACAAAAATATAATGGAGACTGTTCATTGCAAAATAGTCTTTTGTAGCTTCGATTCTCCAGTGAGGAAGCAACCAAACGAGCTATTGTATTTAAATGCTGAACTTTCCCCATTCTTGTGTTGACTGTCCTCCTTTCCAACAGGCTGAGGGATGGTCACAAATGAAGACATTTGGTCAAGCCACCGCTTCCCTTCAGATTTAATTTTCAGTTTCCCAAGGGCAGAAGTCTGCTGTTTCCTCCTGAATGAAATGCTGCCAAATGGGAGTGTTACAGCTGCCTTCAACACAGAAGAATAAAGTTAAATGCAGGCTGTTTTTACTTGCTGGACAAAATGTTCATGTGCAAACAGAACTGACTTGCCTCTTTGGGGCTCTTTATCTTGTGCTGAAAAGCTGAGAAACACTGAGAAGGAGACCAAATATCTTTTCAACTTAGTTCACTCTTGCGGAGGGACATTTTTTAGATTCCTAGGAGAATTATCAGTGCTTTCCAAAAAAACCTCCTGTTCTTATATCCATTCCTTCCACCCCCTGACTTGTAGCATCCTTCAAAACCAGGTTGAGAGAAAGAAAATCAGCCTCATGGACAGCTAGCAGAAATCTGGTTTTATTTTGTGGGTTTATCCCTCCCCCCACTCCCCCTTTTTCCCCCAGTGTTGCATATGCTGCCAGCACTGATGACTACCCAGACACTTCTGAGCAGGACATCTCACTCTGCTTGGGACAATTCACATGTGCTCACCAGGCAGACATTTGTCTGTGGTTGACTCTAAAACCACAAGTTCCTGAAGCTGAAATAGCAACAAAATTTAGGACTTTTGATCATAATGATACCAAAAAAACCCCTTTGTCCAGTTACCTGCTAATATTCAATCAGACTTACGTGTGGTTCTTAATCCTTTAAAAAAGGCATTGCTGCATTACCAGAGGTACTATAGGATGACTTTGCTTTTACATTTCTTGCAGCTTTTGTTCCTTCTCTTTTTTTTTTTACTCTTCCTGTTTGAAAATGATAAATGCTGACATAGTTGTTAAATCAAAATCTTTCCTACTGATAAATGCAGGGTCATATGAAGTTGATAGTGTCTTCCTTCAGTGTATTACCTGGCTAACATTTAGCCTTAAAAAGAACACAAACCAACAAAACTTGCAGCATTGTTTCCTGCACTGTTTTCTTCTAGTTGGGGCCTTAGTAATTGCATCTATTATATGTGTGTGTGTTTTTTGGGAAGCATTGGTATTTATAATGGACATAATCACAGAGGACAAGTAAGGTTAGAAGGAACCACAGTGGGTCATCTGGTCCAACCTTCCTGCTCAAGCAGGGTCATCCTAAAGCACATGGCACAGGATTGTGTTCAGACAATTCTTGAGTACCTCCAGTCAGGGAGACTCCACAACCTCTCTGGGCAATCTGTTCCACTGCACAGTCATCCACACAGTGAAGAACTTTTTCCTCATGTTCAGATTGAACTTCCCATGCATCAATTTCTGTGTGTTGCCTCTTGTCCTATTGCTTGGCTCCACTCAGAAGAGACTGGCTCCATCCTCTCACCACCCTCACTTCACAATCTTTTAGGCATTGATGAGGTCCCTTCTCAGTCATCACTTTTCGAAGCTGAACAGGCCCAGCTCCTTCAGCCTTTCCTCGTAAGAGAGATCCTCCAGTCTCTTAATCATCTTTGTTGTACTGAGTGCCCCAGGACTGGACAGAGCACTCCAGATGTGGCCTCACCAGGGCTGAGTAGAGGGGCAGGATCTGCTCCCTTTACCTGCTCGCAGGGTTCTTCCTGATGCACCCCAGGACACCATTGGCCTCCTTGGCCACAAGGGCACTGCTGCCTCATGGACAGATTGTTGTCCACCAGAACCCCCAGGTCCTTCTCCCCAGAGCTGCTTTCCAGCAGCTCAGCCCCAGCCTGTGCTGGTGCAGGAGTTATTCCTCCCCAGGTGCAGGACCCTGCACGTGCCTTTGTTGAATTCCAGTCAATTCTGATCTGCCCATCTCTCCAGTCTGTCGAGGTCCTTCTGGAGGGCTGCACAGCCCTGTGGGGTATCAGCCCCTCCTCTCAGCTTTGAGTTGTCAGGGAACCTGCTGAGGAGGCCTCTGCCCCTTCATCCAAGTCACTGATGGATAATGTGAACAACAGTCGGGCCCAGTACTGAACCTTGGGGGACGCCATGAGTGACGGGTCTCCAACTCGAACCTGTGCCACTGGCTATGACCCTCTGGGATCTGCCATTCAGCCACTTCTGAATCCATCTCACTGTCTACTTGTCCAGCCCGTACTTCCTGACTTTGCCTATGAGGATGTTGTGAGAGACAGAGTTGAAAGCCTTGCTGAAGTCAAGGTAGGCAAAATCCACTGGTCTTCCCTTATCCATATGGGTAGTTGTTTCATGGTAGAAGGCAATCAAGTTGGTCAAGCATGATTTATATTTTTGTGAATCCATGCTGACTGCTTCTGATCACCTTCTTGTCATCCATGTGGCTTGAGATGGACTCCAGAATGTGGTGCTCCATTACTTTTCTGAGGGTTGAGTTGAGGCTGACTCGCTAATAGTTCCCTGGGTTCTCTTTCTTGCCCTTTTTGAAGGCTGGGTGACGTTTGCTTTCTTCCAGTCCTTGGATACCTCTCCTGACTGCCATGGCCTTTCAAAGATGATTGTGAGCAGCCTCACTATGGTGTCCACCAGTTCTTTCAGCACTCATGGATTCAGCCCATCAGGGCCCATGGACTTGTGGATGCCAAATTTGCTTAGGTGCTCTCTAACCCAGTCCTCCTTCCTTCCAACTTTACTTCACCCTGTTCTCCTGGGTCAGAGAGTCCTAAGAGATGATCACGTCAGACCAATTCAAAGAAGATGTTCAGTAACTCTGTGTCCTCTGTTACCAGTGTCCCCACTCCATTTAATAATGTGTCCACATTATCCTTAGTTTTCCTTTTGCTGTGGATATATTTGAAGCCCCTCTTGTTCCTATTGACATACTTGACCAGATTTAATTCCAGATGGCCTCAAGCTTCCTTGTCTCATTTCTACTTACTCTGATAACCTCTCTATAATCATTCTAAGTGGCCTAATCCTTCTTCCATCTCCTTAATGATAAAAGTGCTAGTGAGAGTATGTCAAATTAAAATAGCAGGGCTGATTTCATCAATACTTTCCTTCCCTTCACTCCGGTCTTCTGGAACTTTAGTTTAAAACCAGGTTCTTCACTGACACTTCTCACAAACTCCTGGTCCTGGCTTTAAAAAATGAGAAACTTCTCTATATTCCTCTAGTACTAATACTACTTAAAAAAAAAAAAAAATTAAACAGATTTAAAAGCTATGCAAAGTAAGAAAGATTCAGCCTATGAAGAGCGTAGTACTACAGATCACTGATACAATATTTAGATCAATATACTTTGTGGCAGGATGACAGTGCAAAGAAGAACCTGGAGTAGTGTGATCCTTCAACACTGATGAAGTGAGCAGGTGCATTTAAACAAGTTTCAAATGAGCTTGTCTGAAGTTCTTGAAAGAAGGAAGAGTTCAGTGGTTATAAACATGAGTTTCTGCTGGCAGTAAAGGCAGATGAGAAAGAGAGAGAACACAATGAGAAGGAAAAACCCAGCATTCAAGCTGGTTAGTTTTAATGTCAAGGGTTAGTTTACCTTCAAGTTTTCTTCATTATTCCTGCTGTCCTAAAAATAACACATAACGCATTGCTGAATAAGACGGGAATAATTGGCTGAGTTGTCATTTCCACTTCCATTTTTGTGCATGGATCAAGAATTCTTCTAAACTCCCAGCCTTTTCAGAGAAAATTCAAGATAAAGCTTTTTGTAGTAGAAAATCTATAAGGAGAGATGAATTAATATGATGCAACATCCTTTTTTCCACATACTTCCATTTTCTTTATTATTTACTCTGTTTTTCAATATTTTAAACTCATTGTCTTTGGGAACTGTCTTGACAAGGAGAACAACTAAGTTCTGGCATTATTGGGGAAACTCTGTCCTCTTCTGAGAACGCAGGCTGGCATTGTTGAAACACAACTTCATCTCTCCCTTTCAAAAAGCAAAGCAAGAGTCTAGACAATAGAGTGGAGTTCCTGGGACATCCAGCCTGTGCAAAGACCTTTCCTGGTTCCTCCAAAGTTTTGTGGTGTTCCCTGTGGGCACTCTTGGCTCTCTGGGAGAGAGGTGTTCATGCAAGAGAGAAGGATGGAGCTCCTTGGTGGAAGGGAGAGGGAAGGATAGAGATGAGGAAGGATCTCCATCCAAGCAAGCCAGTGAGGGTACTAGGAATTTATTAAGTCTGAAATAAATGTTTTCTCCCTCAACCATCTACTGTTAGGGCTGTGATGCAACAAAATAGATTTCTTTCAAATCACTAGAGAAGGTTCTTAGAGGACAAGAATGGAAAAATTTCTGTCTTTAACAGCATTAATTATTCTTATTTAAATAATTCCTGCCTTTGGTGTTGTGTGCAGTGGTTTTGAGAAGTGATGCTTAGTACTCCTAGAATATGGTAACTATTACTAAAATACAGAGGTTTTGTATCTGAATAGCTGAGTAGCTGAGTTCTAGCTGCAGTACTGTGCTTTCTGCATTTTTTAAAGTTTGGTCTGCCCTGCCTCCTGCATGTTTTGTTGTTGTGGCTGGCCTCAATCTTGGCAATTTAGTAGTAGGAATCTATTAATGATGGAACGATTTAATAAGACACCCATGTCTCTGCAACAGGAGATACAGTACAGTGTTCAGTTATTGCTAATGCTGTTGGGACATGGGAGAAATAGTTTCCAAAGGATAGTTAAAAGAGAAAAGTTAGCACCAAATACCTCCCTTGCACAAAGATGCCTGATTAGTCTTTATTGTAGTCTTTATGAGAACATTGTACCATTAGAAACATGCCTAACTATTAATAAATTAAATAAATAGCATTTTTGGCTTCGTGGTAGAGAATTTGATATTTCCTGGCTTTCCACATCTGTTGCTAAAGCCAAGTTTTAGTTCTTTGAAAAGATATTGCCTGGCTTGTCTTCAAGGAACACTTCTTGTGTCCATCTTAAATGTGAGAACTAACCATGTACATTGTGTTCTTACATTATTATACATATGACTGGTTTATACAGATTCTTTTTCTGACTAGGTCTAATATGAAAGTAAGTGGGGACTTAAAGAAAAAAAAATGGTAACAGGGCTTCCTACACTCAGCCACGCTCAAGTGATCCCTAAGGAGAGCTCTCATGTCTCTGAAGTTTGCAGGATGGAAACTGGAAACACGACACAGGTGGTCAAGTGTGGCCATCTATGTACTGTACTATGTAACGGGACCTGATTTAATCTAGTCTGTAGTGCCTACCTTTTGCTGGTAGTTAAAGAGAAATATTTGTCCAAGGGAAGCTCTTCAGCTGTTAATTAAATAGAAGTTTTTCAAAAAGTAAAAGATCTCTGATTTTGTTTATAATCTTCCTAGCCACTGGCTCTTACAGTACTTGAGACTGTACTTTTGATGAGTGTGTTATAGGTTTATAGTACTAAATCTTCCTCATGAATCCATACTGCAATTAAGCTGAATAGGTAAAGTCTCAAGTTCCATGGTAAGACAGGTTTTGCAGGTTTCGATTTTTTGGTTGTGGGTTGGGGTTTTTTGGCTGTTTTGTTTTAAATTGCCTGTGACTTTTACTTCTGAATTCCCTCCAGAAAGGCCAGGTGAAGAGATGATTGTGTCATACCTGTATCAGAGAGTTTGATGCTTCCAGGAATGCTGATAGTGCTGAGTGCTTTGTAGGTGTGCATGCTAAAGCAAACAAATGGGTCTCATACCTCCTGATGTCCTGAGCAGCTAACATAAAATATCACAGTGATCTTCCAGTTACATCCCTCTTTCTTTCTGTCGACTTGCCGCCCTGAAGTAGGCTGATCTGCAAAACAGGAATTCCCAGTCAGAGTCTGCATCCTGAGCTGAGAAACTGGTCATGACTAAAAACCAGAGGAAATGTCAGAACAGTCACTCAGCACAGATGGGCACTGGTGTTACTTCCTGCCCTGCCTTTTAGACGATAGCATTGGCTTCTTCACTGGGGGACTTCTCAGAAAACAATGACCTTGAATTCTGAAATCAAATCCAATGCTCCAGTTCAGAGGAAACTTCACTAAGCACAAACGATAAGCTATTTTGGGGGTTACATTACTACCTGTCCTGCTCTGGAGCTGGATTACTTTCAAGAATGCGTGAGTTACAGGGCCAGAAGGTCGGTATGCAAGAGGGGGCCTGCCTTGGTGGATACTTTATGTTACACAGTAATTGGATACAAAGAAGAAATATAGCTAAGGGCAGACACAGGGGTCCTGGGTCTTCCCCTCCTAGAACAGTGACCTGACCTCTGAATGACAGAGCTGGATTTTGGCATTCTTGCTTCCATGGACAAGGATTTTTTACACTCGTGAGCCTGACAGCCAAGCTCCAGCATGTTGGGTTTGATGAGTTTATGAACTCATACTTGATACTGATTTCCTTATCTCAAGGAGAAAAAACTTGCCATGTGATATGTAAATACAGCCAGGCCTTGTTGGGTGTCTCGTTTAAGGTTAAGTTATTCTCAGCTCACACACTAGAAAAAAGGCATGGGGGGAACTGGCAGCAGCTGGCAACAATGCTTGAAGAAGTTGAAAATTGTCTCACAGGAGCTGCCACTGGGTCTGCTCTGGGGAGCCCCAGTGCAGCAGGAATGCGGGGCCCAGGCTGGCGTTGGTGCAAGTTGTAGAGGCGTTGGTCTCTTGAGGTAGTTCTTGCTTGCGTGGTCTCAGCCACATGCTGTTCCATTCTGTTCCATCTAAGTAGGGCAGAACTGCCCTGTCCTTGCCAAAAGCCAGATTCTTCTCCGCTGCATTTTGTGTCTCTTCTCATCCTGCTCTGACTGCAGACAGACAGCATTCACCATGTTGCTTTGCATTCAAATTGAGTTTGCCCAAGTGTTCTCTTTCTCTTGGAGTCCTGAAGTTTCTCTTCTCTTTGCATGTGAGCACTGAAAATGTATGTAGTCCTTGGCAAGTTGCTGGCACCAGGTGACCTTGTTTGCACCCTTACTTGCTTGAATAGGGGATTTGTGTGCCAGGGCTTAGAAAGGGGTGATTTGCAGGCTAGTAAGGGGTAACCCTGTGATTAGAAATTCCACGATCTGACAGAATGCACATTTGACCTCCTAGTGTAAAATAGATTATTAGTCCATTATGTAAATATTTTAAGGTTCAATTTTGATAAGAATCAATGACAGAAATAAGTGGTGTGCTCCTACCTGTCTGTAGAAGTACTTACTAACACGTATTGCAGTGTTTGGTTTATAACCGTACAATAGTGGCTTTGATTAATAATGCTTTATTAGTTATAAACACAGACTTACTGAATAAATCCTACTTACTCTATTGAATGGCTCTCCATGCCTACATAAAACCATTTCAGTAATTAGAAAACTGGTATAGTATTCTCTGTATTGTAGACTTTGAGTTGTTAGTTCTCTGTCAGAATTCCTGAATTCCTGCATAGGATTTCTACTTGGCCACCACTCTTGACACAAAAAGGAAACCTGTCCTTTCAAGTTGCATTTTATGATGAGAAAGGGCAGGCATGGTAACACAGAGTTTCACAGAGTTGTAGAATAATGAAAGTTGGAAAAAACCTTAAAGGTCATCCCAAGAAAAGAGGAGGGGGTGGGGGGAAGGGTGTGTCTCTCCTTCTGACCAGTGCTATCCTCTTCTGTGCCAGGATCAGAGAAATGAGACTGGAGGGGCAATATCCCTTGTGTTTCAAAAGAGTATGCCTGAGGAATGTGGCATGAGGCATCTTGTGGAGAGCACACCTCTGTCTTTTTCTAGAAGATATAGGTTTGTAACTCTGGCTTTTTTCCCCCCTCCCCTTTCTATATAAAACACAAAGCACTGGGAATGAGTTGTTTTATCTACTACTGAAATGCAGCCATCAGTGCAGAATAATATGAGAACAGTTTGAAAGGAAGCATGGAACACTATATTCAACTGAAACTAATTACCTGATTAGGTTTTGGCCTGGCTGTGTGGGTTGACATCCAATGGACTTGGCGACAATACCTGCCAGCAAAGCCAAGTCTAGTCTTGCTTCGTTTAAAGACTCTGGACAAAACTTCTGGACTTGCATGCTGAATGCTAAGCAGTGTGAAAATAGGCCACTGATTTAAAGTACCCATGGCTACAGTGGGTGTTCAGTGGGGAGATGGCATGGTTGCAGATGAATGAACTTTTTTGTGGTTTAGAAATACTGGTTTCCATTTAAAGGTGGTTCTGTTTCAAGCATTCAATCGGGTGATGTTTAACTCTGCATCAGAACATCCTCTGTCTACAGCTATATGGTTAGCACATTTCCTTCAGCACTTCAAACTTGTTCCCTTCGAAACAGTCCAAGTCTGACATTGAGATCTTATAGGCTTAGAAAATAACCTAAGGGGACATTATCTCACCTAGTCTGCTCAGTAGTTCCTTCATCTCCACAGAAGTTAAACATGTTAGGTCTGCTTTATTAAGTGAGAAGCATTTGTCACTGCTATTCTTGTCTTCTTTTGCACCTTTACTGCAAACATTTTTTTTATCTTTTGGTGCCATTGTTTGGAAAATGACATGTTTTCCAGATGGGAGTACCTATGCAACATCTGAAGTGTCTATAGTGTTAGACATTATAATTGCTAGTGTGATGGTAGTTTTTAGTCTTGGCATCTCTCTAAAGGAAAAAAATTAAAGCATTACTTGGAAGGGTTTGAAGCTTTACTGGGAAGAGAGTCTTTCTTCTGTACACTGTTATAAAAATATTAATTAAGAACAAAGGTGAACAGAGGACTTTAGAAAGACTTGGAAATGTTCTTGTCTCCAAATGGGAAGCTTCTATGCTGTACCCACTTCTGGCACTGCAGAGACCCTCTGTTCTCCTTTCCCAGGGAGAGTGATGTGAAATAAACTGTCAAATGAGCAGTTCACTAGTGAGCATTGACTTTATAAGTACATCGAGACAAATTACTAAAATGAATTGGACAAGAGCTGGTAAGACATGCTCCACAGAACAAGAATACCTAATAGACAACCATAGGAAAAAATATTTTTGCGGTTTGTCTATTTTAACTTAGCAACTAGCTTATGCTCTAACCTACTCCTTAACATCTAAAATACATATTGAATCCTCTCCTGTTTACAAACCTTCTTAAACCATTTGCCCAAGAGGCCTTGCTGTTGTGAAGTCCTCAATGTTGTGTTTAAGCATTTCCTCCTACTGCAAAAATAAATCCATCAAGGTTTTGGCCTCACACAGAGACAACAAATACAAGCCTGTAAGTGCCATAAAAGCCCTAAGAAACTTCAGAAGCAATTTAAAATAATAAAAATAGTCTTTTGGACAGCCCTTGCTACTTCTGTGTGGAATGAGGCTGGGCTGGGATTTGGGAGATGAAGAGGCAGATGGGAGTTCACTTTGTGTAACCTGGTATTCTCTTCCCCTCTCCCCTGCCATCCCCAAATCAGCTCTCACCATCTTGGCAGGAGTCTCTTGAGCCTTTGCTAGCCAGGAGTTTGCCCAGCTGTTTGGCCCAGGATTTCACAGAGAAGGAGCGGTTTCTGGCTGAAGCTTCTGTAAAACCACCACTTCAGCCATCAAAGCATTAGTGTCCCTGTGGGGAAAAAGCAAGTAGTTGGAGAGTCTGGGGAGGGGTGAGGGGGAGCAATGTAATTTTCCAAAGGGCCTGGCCTCTTCATGATAAGTAATCATCCTAGAATGGTGCTAATCTAGGAAAAGTGATGGGATTATAAAGACGATAAGATCTCCACTTCTTCTAAAAGCATGCGTGAAGTACCAACTCTATTCCAACTCTGTGGTTTGAAAATGCGTCTCCTAACAGTGCCTTGTGTTCCCCTTGCAGGATGATTTGGAAATTTGCCTTGTCCGTTTTTCTGATGGCAGCACTGGTTCGAGTGACGGACGCCAGGAAAAACCGCCCTGCAGGTGCCATTCCCTCCCCGTACAAAGGCAGCAGCAGCAACCACTCGGAGCGGAGGCAGCAGCTGAACAAGGAGGTGTTGGCCTCCAGCCAGGAGGCCCTGGTGGTCACCGAGAGGAAGTACCTCAAGAGCGACTGGTGCAAGACGCAGCCGCTGCGGCAGACTGTGAGCGAGGAGGGCTGCATCAGCCGCACCATCATCAACCGCTTCTGCTATGGGCAGTGCAACTCCTTCTACATCCCGCGGCACGTGAAGAAGGAGGAGGAGTCCTTTCAGTCCTGTGCTTTCTGCAAGCCGCATAAGGTCACCTCTTCGACCGTGCAGCTGGAGTGCCCCGAGCTAGACCCTCCGTTCCGACTCAAGAAAATTCAGAAGGTCAAGCAGTGCCGATGCATGTCTGTGAATCTAAACAGCTCAGGCAAACTGTGAGAACAGGCATGTCGCTGCTGCTTGGTGTTGCCTCCATCAGCTTTACTGCTGCGTCTCCTCTCTCCCACTGAGCAGACTGTCCATTTTGTTGGTTTGTTTCTTCTTTTTTTTTTTTTTTTCGGTGTTTTGTTTTCTTTCAGGAGGCATCTCTCCAGCAAGGAAAGACTCCTTGTCACTTGCCTACTGGAATAATGCTTTTTAATGGGCTGTGTTAGGCACTTCACCATAGAGTTTCATTGTATTTTAAATATCATCTGGCAGTTGAATCTTCTGGAGTGGAGCAGGCTCCCAGAAGTTGGGATTGATCATCTAAGTGACCAGTTGGCTGAATCCAGCATTAAATGTTTCCACTGTGTGGAGTAAAGCCCTCTGCCCTACACTCCAGTTCCCTCCATACGCTGAGAACGCCTTCCCTGTGCTTTGGTCCGGAGCGTGCTTCTCTCACTTGGAAGTGCTGGGATGCTGCCCAGGACTAGGGGACACAGATGAGGGAGAGTAACGAGGAGTAATGTGTGAAAAGCAAGTGAGACTCTCCAAGGAGGCTCCTCTCCTTAAGACGACTTCAATTGTGCAATGACAAATGGTTCTGGGCTTGTTGTCTGAACGGCAGATCAGAAGCAAGGGGAAGAGGGTGAGGCACTGGGTCAGCCACGGTGACCGCAGAGCAGACTGAGGGTGGGTTCTGATGCTGTTGTGGTTAGAGTATATTGAACACATGGCCTCTGCAGCAGTGTTTATTTTGTAACCTAGCTATAGTAAACAGCTGTTTAAAGTATTATAGACCTAGCCATGTATATTTTTCTTGTGGCAGAGTATGCCAGCGATTAAAATATGTTAAGAGACTTGGTTGCTAGGTCAGCTGCCTGGATTAAAATGGACATGGTTTTACTATGCTTTTGGTAGGTTTCTGTATGTTAGAAATGTGTGTGTGTTTCTTATTCCAAAAAGGATAACATCCATTTATGACCTTGTATTTATGCCTGCTCAGACCAGGGAAGGTGGGAGGGTAGTGGGAGAGAACACTTAAGGGAACAATGTGTCCCCAAAGGTATAAAAGCACTGTCAGACAAAGGACAAAGTTTGGTTATTGCTGGACTGAATACAAAAGCTACATAAGTGTCATCAGATTTTGGGAGTGGTGTCTCTCCCCTGATTGGAAACCATGTTAATGTGTTAAAGGACAAACGCCTCAGTCAGTGCTGCTGGAATGGGTCACAGCTGTGGGAGCAGGGAGAGAGTAAGTTGTAATTGCTACGCTATTGGTGGTCCACTCAGTTTTTGAGACCTGCGCAAGAAGTGTTGGTGAACACTTGCAGTTCATTTTAAATCATACTATGTTGTTATTCAGTTGATGGAGTTTAACATGTCCTGTATATCCCATTTGTTACAGTTATGATCTGTATTAGTCCTAGCTGCATTAAAATCCTGTCTCAAACCAGCCCCTTCCCCCAAGCCAAAGCCAGTGCGCACTCAGTTGTCTGAAGCTCACAAATTAAAAATGACACGCCGACTCCCTGTGCATGTCTCACAGTTCAGCATCTGCAGCGAGTGAAACCAGCCTGCTGCCGCAGCCCCTCCCCACCAGCCTCTTCGCATGCAGCCACTTCAAGGGGTTAATATGTTCAGCACTGTCGCCTGCTGGGGCTTCGGAGCCACAGGTCTCCACTAAGTGACACAGGCCTCCCTAAGAGGCTTTCAGGCCTGATCTCCACAAGAGCTCACCAAGCGGTTTACAGGGACTGGCATGGGCAGGGTGAGGTGGGTCGGGTCTGGCAGCCCTGTTACGTGAACAGCCATCGCTTTTCTGCTGCGACCTTTCAGAAGGGCCCAGGGAGACTCCTCACTAAGGGAATGCTTTAGGGGCTGGTGCTGCTGCCCTGTGGCATCGTGCCAGCCCCAGGATGGGCACAATTCAGTCGAGTTTTGAGAGTGTGGCTGTGGGTGGAGGGGCAGAGGGGAAAGGTGGCAATACAGGCTACTAAGACGGGGGATCTCAGTCTCCACTTGAAAGGACTGAACTGAAAGTCAGATGTTTTGGACCAGAGAGAGAAAAGCACCCTAGTAAATTCACTTAAGAAAAACGTGCAAGAATCTTTACCTTTAAGCTATGCCCTGCCTGGGTTTTTCACCAGTTTGCAATATGAATATGCTGCAGCTTAAAGCTCCTTCTAGGAGCTGTGTTTATGTAAAAACTGAGTTGAGCTTGTAATGGTTAAAACTGTATTTAATTCTTGTTTTATAAATGAAAACAAAAAATGAAGAAATGCTTTAAGTATAATGTAATTATTTTATAGGTCAACTATTAAATTATAGATTAAATAATAAAGCTACTCTAGGGTTATATGGCATCCAGGTGTTTTGCTTCAACAGCTTGTGTCCAACTGCTCTCTAATCAGTATATTCTCCAGCTTCCTTTTCAGCCTCCCAAATACAGGTGAATGATGGCTCACCCTGACGGGTTGGGAAAACATAACTACTTCTCCCCTTGTCTCCCACCCCCCTCAAGAGTACCTGGAAGGCAAGAGGGAAAACTAAAATGCACTAATCTTTGATTCTGGAGTTGATTCTGCATGCATTGATTCTGGGATTTTTGGTCAACTGACAAGCAAAGCTCGAACACTGGCTGAAGCAGTGCCATCATTTCCTGTAAGAGAAATAATTGACCTGAATAATTTTGCTTAAAATACATATGGATTATTATGTAACAGGCATCAAACTACTCATAAGGAAAAGGTTATATCCTAAGATATAGTTGAGCTTTAATGGTCGCTATCAGCTCTTGGATGGCACTCCAAAGGTAGGGTAGTATTGTGGGGTTTGTGGGGTTTTTTTTTTTCCCCCTTTCCAACCCAGAGATAATGCAGTTTCTCAAAGGAAAATTTCTGTGTGGAAAGGGAGTTGCCACATTGATGGATGAGCCTCCACGTGACCAGAAGAGGTGCCTGTGATGGATCTTGAAAGAAGCAGGAGAACCTAGACCACAGCTACAAGGGTGGGCTATGTCCTTTATGGGATTACACTTGCAGGAGCCCTTTGCTGTTTTCCTTTCCCTGTCCCTTGCCCAAATCTTCTTATGGTTCAGTGTTTGGAGACTTCCTTTTATTTTTTTTTTTCAGTAGCTGCTGCTTTAGAGAATAAGTATTTTGCTTTGCCTTAGCTACCTAGGTGTGGTCAGGCTCCCTGCTCAGACCTTATAAGAACCTCTGTCACTTGGTCAAAGGGAGCTCAGCAGTCATATCCTCAAATGCCCCTCTCTCATTTCCACCCCTCTCTTGGTCAGCCTCCTGCTTTACTGGTAACGTCATTGCCCAGCACCCACCTGAACCTCTGGTGCTTGAGGCACAGCCCAGATTCCAGCTCCAGTTCTGTATCACTGCCCAACTGTTGAACCGTTCTACCAGAGGCTTTTGCTGGAATCCAAAAATCTCCCCCTTGTGGAAGCAATCCAAGAACAAGCCGAATCTCTCCAAGTGGATGAAAAAGCTGTAGGTCAGACAGATGCAGTTACTTCTTCAAGTGGAGTGGTGCTGCAGGACAGGGGAAGGGAGGAAGACACTGAGTGATAACTCAACCACAATGGGACTGCCATGCCAGCAGGGCCCCAATTTGGGGTGGGTGGCAAGTGAAGTTTCTAAGAGCTTAAATTTGAGCAGCACCTGGGAATAAGTGAGAGAACTGTGCTGATGCAATAGGGACCCTTTACTTTCAGAAAGACACCATTTTTTTGAGGCAATGGACTTACCTTTGGATGCTTTTACAAGTAGGTTGGATGAATGTCAGATACAGGAACAGCACAGATGGGTCTGTCATACGCAAGAGAATAGCTCAGAAAACCTGTTCTGTAATGAGAATCCTCTTGGTGGGTGGCAGACATGAATGGTGTGAGGCATGGTTTTTTCTCTCCTCCCTTTTCTGACTTCTTTACAGTATCTTCAGAGAAACTCAGCTTCATCAGTTTTCACTTATTCTGTCCATAGTAGTTTAAAATTCGTGTAACTGAAGTAACTAGTGTAGTGGATTTGTCACAAATTTGGCTTTGCTTTTAACCTAGCGTCTGCAAAAAAATAAGTGCAGTGTAATGACTTGCGATATGTTTTCTCAATGAAGCTAATATTTACTTCAACTTTTTAAGCTAATCACTGAAAAACTGGGCAAGAAAAAAAAGTCAGTCTGTGGAGGATGCCTCTAATTATTATTGCTACTGCCACAGCTGGTTAATACTTAACTAAGTTTTGGAAATGTTTTGGGGTAATGAAAGGTGCTACAAAAAAAGCTAACCACTACAGTGTCATGACGTGACAAAGTACCATGCTTTTGAAAGGCTTTAATTTGTAAGAAGAACAACATGAATCCTCTTAGGTCCTCATAAAAAACCAGATTTTTGTCAGCAAGTCACATCTGCTGCTCAGGTATGAAAGTCCTTCTTTTGCTTTTAAGTGCATTTAAGCATTTAACACTGAGAGCCAGGTGGTGTTGGTATCAACAAAGGCTCAGAATTTTGTCTGTGAGAACTCTTGTAGACTTGGGGCCAACTCAAAGTGTAGAGTGCTTGATGTTGCAGTAAAGGGGTGGGACTGCAGTAAATGAGGGGAGGGGGGACCAGTGGGGTATTCAAACTCTTTAAAACACACCCAAACAAAGAAACAAAAGAACATTAGTCCAGAATTCTGTAAAAAGTTGAGTGTGCCGCTAAAAAAAAGAGCAGAAGTGAAACTTGTGCTGGGAGTCTGCTCTGGATGTTCTGTGGGTCAGCTGTGGTGCTGCACATAGTGGGCTACTTTGCATGGAAGTTTGAAAGCAGGCTGGAGAGAAGCTATATAAAAGAGAGACTTGTTCAACCAAATAAGTTGAGTCTGAGTAAAATGAAAGAAAAATCCATGTAGCGGCATGTGCCTTAAGGTCATAATATGGTACCATCAGCTGCAGTCAACCTTTGACACTTCTTCAGAGAGAAAGACTTGAAATAACTTCTAGCATCCATGCTGCAGACCCAGTTGGAAGGGTATGTATGTATGTGACAGACTTAGCAGGCTGCTGGACGAAACACAAGACAATATGCACACATGACTTTTCAACGCATATTTTTGCCCTAATAGCAATCTCTTGAGACTGTTACTTCAGCAGTGTTAGTAGGACCAGGTTACAAACCTGAGCCAAATGCAAGACTGGAAGGCATGCACAGGCCGGAGGAGTGAGTTTTACATAGTCTCATTGAGTAAGGGATGCTGAAGCTCTCACAACACCACCTGGGGAAAAGGTAGTATATCCACATAACTGGGAATTACAGTCACTATCCTTTCAAAAGGCAAGCAAAGAGAAGCCTTGTTTCCTCTGATCCTTTCACAAAGGCTCTTCCAAAGGAGCCAGAATGGGGTGTGGTGCTTATGGAGCAAACTGTTTCTAGCACTCAACAGCATTGCCAGAGAGTGACAAGAGAAGGAAGTTATTTCATTATTATTCCTTTTATTTTCATATAAATTAACATTCTAAAAAAATTGGAATAGAAACACTAAATACAGTATTGCACATAGTGATCTTTGTTAGATGATCTATTATTTCATTTAGTATAGTAATATACATACTGTAGGTACTGAAGAGAACAGGAAGGCTACAAATGAAAACATGCTACTGTATCCTTGCACTTAGGAGCAAAGTTAGGAGGAAAAGACTATTGTTTACATAAATACAAACATGGATTTGAATCAGTGCCATTAAAATAGCTTTATTCTTTAAAGATTTTTCTTCCATAAGTTAGTTGTAACAGCAAATAATCTCTTATTTTTCTCTTCCCCAAATAGTAATGTTACTCCCACCAACACAAAATTTTAGAATTCCATTCTTGGTAATTTATATCCCTGCCAGAAATTATTAGTAGTACACATTTTCACATAGGTTAATCAGCAACAGGAGACTTGCTTTTCACACAGTGAAAAAAACCTATCTTTTCTAGTGCTTGGTATATGTGAAGAAGAACAGATTCCTGAGGTCATATTTCACACTTCCTTTTATGACACCCTGTAGAGCTTATTAGCCTCTGAACAGCTCGGAATGTCCCTTAACGTGCTAGATGAGACAGGGAATATCGCAACCCAGCAGGTTAGAGCTCATTTGCCTTACCCCAGTGTCTTTCAGGCTCCAAAACTCTGAGCACGTGCATCCAACTGAGTTGCACACACGGTCTGCTTTCAGGAAAAATTAGCTTTGAAAGAAAAACATTGTCAATCGAGCTGATTGGTTTGGGGCTCTTAAATAAGGACTGGAGGAAGGGTTGTTATCAGTTGAGCAGACCAAAACTGATACTGCGAATTCTGGATTGCAAATAGGAATTAAGCACGTGATCTAAAATGGAAGCCCTAAGTCATATATTTTAATCATTAACCCTAGGGACATTCAGTCAGGGACACTGAAAGCCTGGAGGAAATGACTGCAATTCTGTTACATGTGAAATTGATGTCGATTAGTTGGCAGTCTATGTTTTGTCACTAGAATTGGCTACTGTTTTCCATAAATGTCGTCTCCATGTGCATCTTTTAATGGCTCTCTAAAGGAGTTTTAAATTAACTGTAAAGCTAATTCCAGACGGGAAGTAATGTACATGTGGCCAAAAGCCTGTCTGACTTAAGTAATCAGCAGTTAAAACTATACTATACCTTCTAAAGTTCATGTAAAAGTATTAGCTGCTTTATATATTAACAAACTATAATAGCCAAATCTCTCATACTCTCTATCATACTTCTGTGCTTTCCTGTATTTTTCTGTTTTACACTTTTTTTCTTTTTTTTTTTTTTTTAATGCTGGATTTCTGACCCCCATACCACCTGGCATTCACTATCTGGCAAAAGATGAAGTAAAAGTATGCTGCCTTATCGATTTTAAAGATAGTTACAGTAAACATCTTGTTCCACAAATATTTAGTCATGGAGGGCAACCAAACAAGTTGGGAAAGCATTGATTATACTGTATAAACAGCACTTAACGATTCAAAATACAAACTACAAATGCCAACATGAAACGGATACAAACAATTCACTAGGAGTAACATTTCTTTCCCTAACCTAAGTGCAGTGCCATGAAGTATTTGTGTTAGATGTTGCCAGAAGGAATGGAAATGTTTTACTGTACCAAGTAGCATTCTTATGAAGTTCAACTTAATGCAATTTTCAGCATGTTCAGAACTGATGCAGATGCCGCTTTTTATGCATGCTGACTTGTCCTATTTGTAATATACCATACACTTTACAAAATACCATTTTTGAGTGGCAAAGGAGATACAGAGTACAGGGAAGGTGTTTCAAGTCCATACCTAGTCTATTTCTGGGCACTCCATTAAAGTGATTACATTCGTGAATGAATGTACAATAACATATCAGTTGGTGGAAAACTCTAGAGAACAAAAAGCAAATTTTAAAAGGTCAAGGAAGCAAATGATCAGGATGATGTAGTTTCCTTCCCTCTCACTCCCCACCCACAGGCATGTTGAGTTTTGGTAACCAGGTAACAATGGCTTTTGAATTTCTTCTCTCAGATTTTCATACTTATCTTTGCTTTCTGAAAAATAAAATAAATTAAAAAGGGCAAAATTTGAGTGTACATAAAACCACCTTGCACAAATGTGAAAAGCACAGAAATACATAGGCAAATGCTAAATTATATTTACTGTAGAAATGACTTCACAAATAAATTTTGAAGCTAGAACTGAAGTAGACTGCAGCTATACACTGCTTGTGAAATATTTTTTTTATTTTCCTTTTCACTTATCAAATTTTCACTAAGACCCTGATTCAGCACAAATAGTAATGATAATGATGCAGGAATAATTAAACAAATAGTTATTTCTTTTAAAAGAAATCTCTCAGTGTCTTTATATACAGCAAGATATAAGTTAGATGGAGAAATCCAAAACAGTGTTAATTTTGGAGTTTGTTTTTTAAATACCATGTTGATCTGGTTTTAAATAAAATTGATAAAATATAGTTTATCAATCATTACCAAGCTTGTACTCCATTTATATTTCTTGTGGCACTAACTACAGTCAGCTCTCACTAAACATTCAAAATAAGAAACAATAAATGCAATATTATTGCTTCCTGTGTCAGATTATATTAGCTAGAATACAGTAAATTACCACATGCTTCATTTACAAGATGTGTCACAGATAATATGACTACCCAGTCATGACTACAAAGCATAAAAGAATTAAGTCATGTCTCGAGGTGGGAGGGTGGAGGACGCAGGCAGGGACACAGGCACATGAAAAGATCTTCTGTTATAATATTTTACAAATATAAATGATGGCTAGTTGCAACAGCTATAATTTAAATGTGAAGTACCAGAATAATTTTTCACTAATTTTTCTGTAAAATCATTCATGATTCTTACAATGGTTAGGCAATCATAGGGGAAAAGTTTCATTGAATGACCATAATTACTCCTCTGTTATCACTGAAGTTATTTATTTGTTTTCAAAACAATGGTGAAAGCCCAGTATTATCTTTTTCTAGTGTTTCCATTCCAAATAAAGCCATATCAGTGGATCAGAAACCACTGGATTTGATACAGTGATCCAGCTTGAAAAAATATGTAACTATTAAAATTCTTGCTTGCATTCTGTATCTGTAGAAAAGAGAGTGAATACAGACTGAATAAGCTGGAAGACCAGAACTGCCTTTCTGCCTTCTACGTGCATCCCACACCAAGACTGGGAAGAAGACAGGTTGGCATGGTCTGGCAATAATAAACTGCTTTTGCTTGTGCTACATCTATTTTGTGGAGTAATATTCAGAGGCAGGTTTCAAGTCTGTTCATCTAACACCTTTTAGGAAAATATTAAACATTAAAAAAACCCCAAAAAACTAAGCCAGAACAAAAACATACATCAAGAATAACCTTCCGATAAAATGCAAAGAGAAAAAGGCAGAACAAGTGATAGAAACAGAAGTATTGCTACAACTTTTACTTACAATTCCAGAGTCATGTTTTGGTCTTATATTGTATAGCGACTTCCCCTTTTTCTGCCTGCATACTTCCTCTGCTTCTTTGACCCTGAAGAGAGACAACATCTATAAATACTCCTGTAGACCAACAACACTTACAAAGACAATGCAGTATATAACTTATTAGGCCTGAGGACACAAATGGATAACTTCATTCTCCATGTATTCATTATTATGCTCCACAAAATAGCACTTGCACTCTAGGGCTGTTGTAGCCATAGCTGGCGCTTACGGGGACAGGCATAATCAACTGCATAATCAATTCTAGTTACAAAAGCAATCAGTACTTACTGCAGGTGAAGATTCAAATGTATGAAGTTTTAAAATACACTGGATGACATGAAGTTTACCTTTCAGAGCATTCATGGAAACATTAAGAAAACTCCTTTATTTTTTTTATCACTGTTTAAAATAATTCGTTTATTCCAACCGTCGGTACTTCAACTACAGTTTAAACAAAGTTTCTCACCAAGCTATGTTCCCTTCCACCCATTTTCGTTTGTTTTTAAAATGGAAAAATAGCTTAACCTAAATTTCCAGCCTTCACTTTCTAACGTAGAAAATTGCCATGGAACTTGATGTTTAAACCAAGGTGATGCATGTTACTGCACACATCTCAAATTCCAAAGCTGGGGGCCCTCAAGGCTTACATGACCACTGGAGATGAACACACTTGGGCTGCTTGGATGCAAAGAGAGGAGCAGGTTCTAAAAGTAAGAGTCCACTTCTTAGATCTTCCTGACTTGGCAAACAGTACCAAATTAGGACCCTGTGAAATACCACCACATTTTTGGTGAGAGAAATGTCCTGTTTTTCTCATGCAGATAGGAAACAAACTGTGAAAGGCAGAGGACTACACCCAGACTGGGAACCTGCCAGAATCAAGCTGGTGGGTTCAATGTCACACTGTAAAATGTTTCATTATCATTTTCACTCATTTTGTAAATCAACCTTGTAACCACACATGGCTGCTGAAACACTCATAATACAGATTTCTGTTATGAATTCTCTGAGCTTCAAAGACTTACATAAACACTTTCTATAAGAGAACATTAAGTAATATGAGATCTGTAATTTTTTTAATGAGAGATTTTTATTGATAAATAAGAAAGTAGAAAACAAAAATTTATATCCTATATTGGCTTGATCTTGCCAAAAATATGGACTTAGATGAAACAGATGAAACTTAGTCTGCCTTTTCACCATTATCGAAGATTGAAAAAAGAAACAAAAGTTAAATGATATTAAGAAATCGTATATCCTTGGCTGGTTCCTTCCAGTTCATCTCCAGACCAGTTGCATGCCTGTTATTTCACTGAGGCTACACAGGGCCATGTGAGAATCAGTCTTTGTCTTACTATTATTTTTGAATATTTTTGCGTGTGTGGTAAGGGCCAAGATTTTGAAAATAAAAATAAGCTGAGTCTGCTAAGCACATAAAAAAACCTGCCTTCACATTCATCTCTCCTTTATTCAGCTTCATCAGACACATCTTGTTCTTTTCATAAGTTTCAAATTTATACTTTCAAAAAGTAATTTAAATGTCATCTCTTTTCCAGCACTTCCACAAGCTGCCCTCTTCACCTGATGGCCTTATATGTTTTCAGTGTAGGGAAACCTTCATGTGCACAGGTTGGAGTGAAAAAAAACTTTGAAACCTGTTTTCAAGCTGTAATGCTTTCTATCTGACTGCAAGTCAGATAGACTGCTGCAGCATAATTTAGAACAAAAATGTCAAGCAGCTAAGTAATACACATTTAAAATGAATTTAAATAGATTCAGGAGAAGTGGCAGCCAAAATGTAGTGATAGTTTCAAACAGAAGATTATGAGAATGATGCAGAATGAAGAAGAGAAAATTCAAAGATATTTTCTTTTTCCTACAACACTTTTTCTTCTGCTTCATATCTACTGTCATCCAAAGGAGGAAAAATATCTGTGACATTGACCTTCCCTTGATCTTTTCCAAATATTCAGAAACATTCCAACCTATCAAAAGCCACTCTTACAAAGTCAGATATAAAATAGCATGTCTATCATATAATTTCCTTTTTTTTCAAATACTTATCTAGCTGGATCCCTTCACTGGTAGACATAATTTAAAAAACAAAAAGAAATCTTACTTGGGAGTAAATTAGTATCAAATCCCATCAAAATGACTGTTTTATCGAAGCAGTTTAATATATGCAGATATTCTGACTACTCAACATGCAAATGGCAGCATATGTAACATAAAAAAATATTTACCAAACCAGTTCACACAGATCCAGATGTTATTCTTGGGAAATGCCAGGGAATCTTCAATTCCAGTCTTTGTCCCACCTAAATATCCCCCTTCCAGGATGGATTGCCCACTGCTTGCTAACATACCAGGTCACGAGACAACACAGCTCCCTGTGGGTCTCATGTTAATTCAGAACAAAAATCCTCACACAGTAAGGAACCCTTGATAATGCAGCTCTTTTCTAAAGAGCAGGTCCCATTAAGCGTCCCTGTCAGTGTAACATCTCTTACATATTCTGCTTCAGTTAGAGACACAGCTGTTTGGGGAAAGGCTGTCTCTGCTTGAAACAGCAAAATGTTAATAACACACCACTCTGCGAAGGAGGAAATCAGAACTTCTGTGTCCCTTGGATGGCATTTCAAAAAATGACCCACAACCTCCAGACTCATAAGTGACAAGTTTAAGCTTGTGTTACCCAAATTTCCAGGATTATGTAAGAGGTGCTGGTCTCAATAGTATGGTTGTAGACCTCAAGGTTTTGAGTGCCTTTATGAAATTCCTTGGAGTTTGAGCCTATTTATTCATACCAAGGGAAATACAGAAGATGAAAATCCTTACTCCCTAATGCACTTAAAGTTGAGAGCAAGTAGCCCCTCAGTTCCAGTTCCAACCATATCACTGACTCACTCTGTGGGTTTGGGACAGTTCACAGCCTCCTGGCTTGCATCCTCCTCTCTGTGCAGGAAGATCCAAGTGGTTGGATAGAGCCTCAGTAAAGCCCATGAGACCCATACATATGCTTCTTCAGCAAGAAATGCCCTCAGAAATGTAAAGACAGTACACCAACGGCTCATTGTGAAGAAGCTAAGTTTGTGACCATGTTAAATCTGGAAGCACGGAGAACTGTATAAATCTACAGCTGTATTTAAAAAAGAAAAGCCAGCAGACTGGTGAAATAGAGGCAGAGGCAACCATTAGCCTTGCACAGGGCTAAATCATAGACCAGTGAAAGTGGTTATCAATT
Source organism: Dasyornis broadbenti (assembly GCA_013397935.1). Lineage (NCBI taxonomy): Eukaryota > Metazoa > Chordata > Aves > Passeriformes > Dasyornithidae > Dasyornis > Dasyornis broadbenti. Next base: position 2,231,306 of record VZRN01000486.1, on the reverse strand, counting down.
TCTACAGTGTTCAAGTGTATTTTGTGAAGGCTGATCATTCAGCTTAATTAAGATTTTATTCAATGTCAAATTAAAATAACTTAATCCTTCTGGAAGAGGAAAAGGATGTGTTTTGACAGGAGCATCCACATCATTTAAACTGTGTGATCTAGAAAAGCAGACAGAATTTTACCTTTAAAGTAAGGGCAAGTTTACCTTTAAAGTAAGGGCAAAAGTCTTAGTTCAGTTGGAAAATAATTGCCACTGGCAATTTTTTGTCAGCTTCTTATGTTATCTCTATTGACCATGAATGATTCTTCACTTTTCCATGAAACTAACAAGATTTAGGCAAAACCACATTGCTACTGTCAGCTCATGCCTGGCTCAAGTCACATTTCTCACAGAGACAAACAAACTCCTGTGTGCCTTCCTCGTGCTCAAGCTTTTCCTGCACTACTTCCCACTGACTTCAGTGAGACCCTAATCAGCATGGAGGTGCAAGATAATAATCTAAGACAAAAAAGTGGAAAAATCGCATGAACACCAGTGATTATGTATTAACTCAACTTAAGACTGGGTTAACTCAACCCAGTGATGAGTTGATGAAGTTTTATGAAGAAACTAATAAATATAATTCAATAATGGGAGGAAGGAAGAGGATGTTTGGAGAAAACAATACAAGAGTCCCAACAGCCACAAAAGGATACAATGCATACTATGACATGTTTCCAAGCTCCAGGCCAAAATGACCCTACCACTGTGCCAATACAGAGCTCAAAGAGCACCAAACACTTAAAATGACATTCCTAGGAAAGGAGTGGGGATTCAATTGTCAGGCCCTGTGTGGAAGGATGGGCTGCCACTGGGGAGACTGTGAAAAAACAGTCTAAGGAAGGTGAGTGCCCCCAGTTCATGAGAATTATGACCCTTAGGTAAAGGCAGGCATGGGATAGATTGATTTCTGAAGATCTGTTTTAACTTAAACTATTTAATTCTACACTACTAATACTTTCTGTTAGAGAGGCTGTTTGGTCCCCTTATAGAGCCATCACTTTCAATGGCAACCAAATCCTCAGAAGCAGGACAGATCTCCAAGGCATGATCTGAGAAAGGGAGAGGAAGATATAGGTGGAAAGGACATGGTGTGCTCTTGAAGAAGCCAGGTAGTACACTTGATAACTGTGATGAGAATGCTTTGCAGGCCTGCAGTGTGCTAAGTTTCTTTGCTAAACTGGTGCTCAAACTATTTCATTTCATACTTTGCAACCACTTCTCAAACTCACTTTCTTTCAGCAAACTGAGTTTGGTTCATTTACCATCAATCCCTGTTCCACCTTATGCCAATTCTGGCTCAAAAGTGAGCATATAATTTTGACAGAAAAGATAACATCAGGTGTTAATTTCTTGATTTCGTCTCAATGAGAATATAATCCTACAAAAACTAGTCTTCCCAGCCTAGACAACCGGAGAGTTGATTAACTCTCACTGTAGTAATCTGAAGAGTAGAATGATTCAGGCCCAGGACAGATTTTATAAATAGCTGTTAAGAGTGTTCATCACTTGAATCTCCTTAAATATTAAACTGAGCTAAATCACTGCCTGCATTATTTCAGAATGAATATACTCCAAACTTCCTCAACAATAGGAAAACATGTAGAGAACATACAACAGTGGACAATCCATGGATCAGTTAAAAAACAAAACAAAAACAAACAAAAAACCCCAAACAGACAAACAAACAAACAAAAAACCCACAACAAACAGACAAACAAAGAAACCAAAATATCTGCAAGGGAATGAAAAGCCAGTCACTTACAGAGCCTAAGAATTACAGCCCTGAAATCTGCTACTTAAGATTCAGGGAGTCTTAAGAATTGTTGCCTGTAACAAAAGAAGTAGTTTCTTATTTCCATCGTAATAAAAACTTTTCTCCAGCAGTATTGCAGGCTTCTTCCTCATATTTATTGTGAGACAAACATATAAAAATTTTGATTAAGTTTAAAGACAGCCTGTAAGATGAAAAAGCAAGTTACGCTTTGGCAGGCACACAGGAAAAAGAAACCAGAAATGCTTAAAAACCCAAAAAGACGGAGTACTTTTATCTACCTTCTAGACCAAAAGCCAGCCTGGCCACAATCTTATCAAGGCTTAGAGACTTTCTGTCGTTATTCAGTCCATTGAAGAGGCAGCCATTTCCCTGCCACTAAACATTAATAATTTTGTCTGAAGTATCTATGGCAGACAGATTCATTTCCTACTGGCTCCATCTAGGCTTGGTCTCCTTACACTTCACTGTGAGCACTATGACATGACAAATGTAATCACATTTGTCCAGTGAGGGGACTGGAACGTTATGCCTTAGATGGTAGAGCTGCTCACAAAAACTTCCATGATAAACTCAGATGGATGTTACTTTTACAGTTGGCAGTATAGCTCAGGAAACCTAAAAGACATTTTTTCTGCAGATATTCTGTATTTTTTAACACAAAACAAAGCTGAGGCCAATACTCTTTATACTACTAAGTGCTTATTATCAGTTAAATAAAAGGAGTGTTGCCAAAATATTTTGTGTAGCTTCGTCTGTGTTGACGATGGAGTTAAATTTGTTTATAATAATAATAGTACCTTTACATATAAAAACAAATTAAAAATCCTCCACAAAATCATCAAGTGCCAGACGTCTTTCAGATTTCAAGGGCAGAAAACTTTAAAACTCTCTCTTTACACTCTTGCAGGGTGATGTTCCTGTATTTTATTCATTGACTAAAATATTGAAAATATTTTTTACTAAGGGATAAACCAAAATATAAAGCCCAGAATGGAAAATTACAATTCCCAACATAAAAGTCGAGCAAAAAAATGTAGAGCTTTTACGTTCATGCCAATAGTGTTGAAGTGATGACGCAGATATGATTCAGTAACTGACTGCAAAGACTTTATACAGATAAGAAGTACATTGTGATGTACCTGGTCCCCTCAAACAAACTGATGAAACCTAACCTCTGCCTACCAACAAAGAGGTAATGTATCAAACTATCTTGACATCCCTGCCAGCTCCTTGCATGGTTAATTCAAGGACCAAGAGGCAGACAGTGGCTGTTGGAAAGACAGAGTGATTAATAATAATTTCCCTCAGAAGACCATAGACAAATAGATTAAAATGTTTCAATCTGGCCATGTAACACAGAAAATAACCTGTAGCAGGACCCTGAATAAGATACCTCCGCTGTCAACAGTGTAGATAGACTTTGGGGAATACATTTCAGATTCTTTTAGTGTGCATCATGTCAAGTGAGCCTAAAATAAAGCTTTGAGGCCAACTGAAATGAAAAGTAGACTTTCCCATTTACAGAGTGTTACTGCAGCTCACCGAACACTTAAAACTATTCTGGAAGTATTTCAATTCAGAAGTATTCAGTTTCACTTGGTTCTGTCTTGCCATCATGCACTTGATGATCTAGGGGTTCTGCTCTTATCTGTGCAGACATATACAGATGTGAATAAATAATAATAAAAAAGAATACTGTGTGAAACATGATTTAATTTTAACAAGAGAATTTCACCTTGAAAACGTAATGAAATTTTAAAAATTAACTGTTAAGGTTGGCTATGTTTCTAATAATATGCAAACATACATATACCTGCTTAAATACATTTCATGACCTTTGTCATCAAATTGCCAAAGTGGCCAGTATTTCAGGCTGTACCTGGCTACCTTCAGACAAGATGGAAATCACTTTCCTACAGACTTTACATACCAAAATTGAAGTTAATCTAAGAAAAGATAGTCATCACCTTCCACTGTTTTTCTTGGAACTGAAGCCAGGTTGCTCTCAAAGAAGCTGGCTACATTTGGCCTATTTGGTTAGGAAATTCAACAGGAAGTTATAAGGCAAAGGAACAAGACTAGAGGTGAGGCAAAACCGGTAACACAATCAGCAAGCTGAAGAAAAGAAATTCATGAGTGGATGGAAATGTAAGATTCTGCTAAAACATTTTTTAGCAGAAGATGGGGTAAAAGAAGGGAAAAACCAAAATGTCTAAAAAATGATGAGAAAAGTCTTGGGAAACAGACTATGTGGAGAAGACAACTCTTAAGGAGAATATGGAGACATACCCTGGACTGATGAGTTGCTACACTGGGTATGCTGGGGCTACTACACTGGATAATTGATAGCCACAGGATTGGCAGTACAAGCAAATATGAGAATTGGGTGAATAGAAGGCATCAGTAAAAAAGAAAATAAAAAAAAAATTAATTCAGCTGGAGAGCCACAACATTAAGAGATCTCCAGTGCAGGAGATGGGAAAGCAAGAGGCCTTGAAGTTTGCTGCATGAGGTAAAAAGTACCCATTCATCATTACATAATGACACAAAAATGACTGCAGACACAGTAAGGCTCTTCTCAAGTATGTAAGAAAACCCCTTGATGTTATACTGTTCCCTATCCTGATACCATAAAACATGCCCACAGCCATGCACTTACACATGATGGATGTTGCCCTTATGCCAACTCCATGCACTGCTTTAGCAAACGGCCAGTGTGCAAGAAAGTTAACATCTTAAGTAGCTCAGGATCAGCCTGGGTTACAGTAGATTTAAGCCTTTGTCAGCATCTCAAACTTTTGGGGACTAATATTCAATGACAAATGCTGCTCATTTGTAAAACATTACAATGATTTATTGACCTCAAATGCTGAAGTGATTATTTTGCCTGGGAATGAAAACACTAACAAGTATAAAAAATTTAGTCCCTGAAAAAAGTTCTGCTTAAAATTTTTAGTGATATAATTATTTTCACCAGTATGCAAGTGAAATGTTGGTCCTGTTTTTATCATAGGTAAATGTCATTCTATATTCAAGAGGTGATGAACAGGAAAAGGTTAAAAAAGATCACTACATAGTAGGAATAAGGGTATCCCATATCACTGTAGCTTTAACTATCATACCCAGTCTGACATTACAGCCATGAAAACGGTGTGTAAACTTTGTTATGAAATGACTGGTATCTACCTTCTTTTATGCAAAACGTACTAGGATGCAACATAATGTGCCAGCATGATACAACACTGTCACCAGATAGAAAATACTGAAAAGCCCTTCTGCTGTTTATGTGGGGACCATTCTGGAATCCAACTTCACGCAAGTCACAAAAAGTAGGAAATATTGCACATTTGGAACTAGTTTTTTTACTAGATCCTTCACTTTAAGTTTACTATTTGTAAGCACCAGTTGGCTCACAGCTGCAAATGGAAATATATTTTCTTCTCCTATAAAACACAGAATTGCTTAGAAGTGTTAGACTAAGGTATTCAAAAAGATTTTCCACCAAAGACCCAGACTGAGAAACCTATCTCCAAATACTTTTTTCCACAAACTTTTCCCTCAAATGCAACGCTGAGAAATGAAAATTCTATCCACCTCCTCTATCCAAAATATGATAGTGTTTTCACTGGGAAAAAAAACCAAAAGGCTAATTGCCAAAAATGCACAAGGAAGAAGAAAACAAACCATACTGAAATGCTGAGCAACCCCTTTTATCTAGACAGCAAATACTCTCTTTGTGAGGTACTGCCTCACAGGAATGTTCCTAGCTGCTTGAATTTTCGGTGTGTTTGGTCTTTTTAAAGTAGATTTTCCAGTGCCTATAATAGTATATATTCTGATCAGAAAGCTATTGAAGTTACAATTTTGAAATACTCCCAAAAACTGAAGATCCTTTTAATTATTCAATTCAACGTCACGTAAAACTGTCTTCTGTTTTGAAATGTCATTATAAGTTGTAAACCCAAGCCTACCCAGCATGCAACTCACTTGGTTAGAGTGTAATAAACATATTGAGATTAAAGCTCCCACGTCAGCAAATCTATCTACCCATGACTGCTCACTAACAGAACACTTGGAGCTTTTAGTTGGCATTACAGGAGCATGCCAAGCAAAATGTGACCCCACTAAACATATCCTATGTGTTCATCGTTTCCCTCTCATGCTGCAACTCCATATACATTTTTCATCTCTTTCCTTCCATCTCTGCATTTCTTTCCAAGTACCTATTCCCATGTCCCTCGATTTCTCACTCTCAAGTCTGACTCACTGGTTCATATTATAAGCGTTAACAAAATATCCCTTAAATTGCTCTGAGAGGACACTGCTCGTGCTATGGGATTTAATGCCCTCCTCTGCAAGCAGAAGTGGCAGCTTACCAATATGTTCCTCACTGTGCAACGTACAGATAGCCCATGCCAGACTTTAAATTGCTCAACAGCAAGTTTTAAATCATCCTGCCGACGAGTCTGTAGGGAGACATACCAGTCTTTCTGCAGGGGGAGATCAATGAGCTGTGGAGACATGCTGGCCAGGAATCTCCCTTTCATCTAGATATACACAGTGTGACACACCAGGTGCCAGCTTAACTGCTATTCTTACGGGAACAGGCAACTTCTGCATTTGGGAGACGAGTGCATTTTTCTGAGTTTATAGATTATTTTTAATATGTCAAAGATTTATTGTGGGAGTTAAAGGGTTGAATAAGCCAGTCAAAAGAAATTCTCAGGCTTAGTGTGATGCAAGATATCAGGGACTTACAGAATTTTACCATCATGTTGATCCTGCTTGTGGACTATCCTCTGCTGGCATCCCTGACAAGAGTGTCTGTTCAGCAAATTGCCTCTTATAACAGCAAGGGCCACATTGAGCTTATGAGCATTGTATACCTTACACACGCATTTACAGGGCACCTATACCTGCCCCTCCCTTTTTCCTCCTCCAGCTGTCCCATCTAGAAAGACAACTAATACAAGGTAAATCTTTGCCAAGCTGCACAGGCCCTCTAGAACAGCAAACAAACTGAAGAGATGGAAACACATCTAGAGCTGGAGAGGACTAACAAGTGTAAGCACCTCACTCATACTCAGAGAAAGGGAAGGTGGAACTGTGGCCCTGCAGATGAGTTTCTACCATACCATTGATCTGTTTCTAGTAAAGTCTGAACTGGCATCTATAACCTAATGATACTGATATTAACCTTCGACAGCAATGGAACTTTAAAACATAAAATTTCCTGAAGGACTGACTACTTTTTGCTACTGTAATGAGCCAAGGTGTATTTCACAGCCTAAAGATGAATCATTGCTGCCCATGGCAATATGAGATTTTCTGATAAACAAATGTATTTTTATAAAGGATTCTCATATTTTATGTTTGACTGCTATGACCAGCAGTTGCTTTACTTCTTTCTTTTTAATTTATCATAACATTGACTTCCCTCTTGGGCTATGTTAGGTGTTGCCTCACGAGCTCTTTTCGTCTTTTAACTCCTAGGACAGGATATCTTTTCTTGGTTGCTAGGAAAATGGTAGGGTCTGGGCAACAGTTCTGCCTTTGCTGCACGTCAAGAAAAATAAAAATACCTCTTGCTCTCACAGAAGTACTAGAATGGAATAGTGCACTTAAGATTAAATACATCTACCTCATAAATGTAAAGAAACTAGGTTAAAAATGAAAGAAATGGATTAATGAGAAAAAGGGTAATATATTTACAGGTCAGTTTGTAAAAGACACTTGCTTTCAATACAGGAGGAATAAAAAAAAGGCATACATAGACTGGTGGTGTGATGGCCTAAGAGTTTTCCTAAGAAGGTGAGGCTTTTGCAGAGGTGTTACTGCAGCTGTGCATTGTCTGACGATGTATTCAGAGAGCAATGTGCATCTGTGAGTATGCAACGCATGAAATTCATGTACAGAAAATCAGGATGCTGAACAGGAAGCTTGCAAAGTTCAAAATCATACTCTCTTTTCAAACAACATTGAAAAAATATTAGGGAAAATATGACAGCTGTTCTAGTCTTTCTTGCAGATTAAGCATAAAATGCAGGCTATACTGACAGCAAACCTTTCAAGAGTTTGCAAAGTAGGAATGCAAACCATAGACTACAACTGATACATTAAATATATATTTAAAGGACAAAGACAATAACACAACAACTGTTAAAACTCAAAACGTGCCCTAAGAAGTTTGATTATGCCTTTCCTTTTTTTGTGTGGTGGTGGTTTTACTTTCTTTTTTTTTCTTTTCGTTTGGTTTTTTGTTTTGTTTTGTTTGTTGTTTTTTGTGGGCTTTTGTTTGTTTTGGTTTTTTTTAACTTGCTTAATCAGAAGAAGTAGTATGTGAAAATTTTCACTTGAAATTATATATATTTAGGATAGGCATATAATCAGAAATTTCAATCTCTACAAAATATTTTCAAAAACTTTATAAATAAACCAATATCAATTTCTATTGGAAGATCTAGTTAGCCTTACATGCAGTGTGACCACAAAAAATTAGTACTGCTCAGAAAGCCTCTTGGCAGACCTATGCTTTTACTGCAACTTTCAGGTGCATTTTTCTTTTTATTGCTACTGTATTTAAAAGTTTATCATGCGTAATTTTCTCTACAGCTGTTATTTTCCAGTTCTGCTTTACTTCAACTGAGAGAAGAGTGAAAGCAGTAGAAAACTTCAGAAAAACTGTTTTAACTTTGCATCATTTTTCTTTTCTCATCTTCTCATATGGAAATACAAAGTCTGACACTTCCATGTTTATTTTTGCATATAAATTGAATATATGCAAATTGAAATGCCAAGTGAAAAGTGTTTAAAATAGGAACTGTCTGACTGCTTTCTTTAAAACACACACATTTAATCTACCAGTAAGAAAAAGTAGTACTACCTTAGGAAATACCATCTATGAAAATCCTTTGGGTAAATTATTGTAAAAAAGTATGACACATATTTGCAGAGACTAAATAACGAACAGCCGCTATTAGCAGTCCATATGGAAACTGAGATATGAAATATTTTAGAAACATTGTCCACAGCATAAAATTTGTTAAACTAAACACTGAAATAAAGGAAGAGGCAAAAAAAACCCCCAAAACAACCAGGGGTTGATAAAGATGATCAAACTAAAAATTAAAAGGGAATAAAGTTATACATTTCATAAACAATTATTGTAAATAAAGTATGTTTCATGAGGCAGAAACCTGTCACCTACAGATCTCTCAATCTAGGCTGAGATTTTGAAAACCATCATATTGTACATTCTTACACCTCTGGGAAATACGTATTTTTCCATCAAGGTTTTTCTCCTTTGACTTCTCAATACTGAGACACCTTCATAGCACAGCATCTTGTCTTTTACTAAGAGAGGCAGAAAGATAAAATCAAGAAAAAAAGCCTAAAAGACAACTTCAGATATCAGGTTGAACTACGACTGGAGACAAAGTACTTACTGTGCAAAGGCTTTGATAACACAATTTAATCAAAGAAGAATCTTCATTTTTGGTAAAATGGTATGCCTTACTTGAAAAACTGTTACTCTTACTGCTAATTTGTGCCAAAATATTCTAATTCCTAAAGTGCAATGAAGAGAGCTTGACTTTACCAGACCTGACACAGCACCGTGCCAAAAATCTCTGAGAGGTGAACACAACCACAACAACAAAGGTTTCGAAAGTCTAAGCCCTGTCTCACCTGAACAAATGAAAGAGAGCAGAAGATTTAAACTTGACAAGGCAAATAAAAATTAAAACTCAAAAATCTACTTTTGATTTTCAGGATGTATCATTTTCACTCTTATTCGCAGTGACTTCCGAGACTGAAGTCACACAGCCCGGTCTGTCCCACTGGGAGAGCCTCCTTCAACCCACTGGTTCCAAGTCTGGGTTCGGCTCTCCCTGCTGTTCTTCCTAGGAATCTCCCAAGTTTCTTTTACCCCTGTAGGTCCTTCTCACTGTCCTTTCCCTTCTCTTGTCACATCTTGCACCTGCAGCCATTTTGTGGAGGTTATACATGGTTCAGTTCTTTTTAGGCTAGAAACACCCTTGCCCTAAAAGGGACAAGCTGGCAGACAGCTTTTTTTTCTCTGCTAATTCAACACATCCTCGTAGTATACACATACATTGAACTGAAAGAGGGTCAAATGATTGTATCACAACTCTATTCTTCTCTTAAGATTTAGATGTTTAGGAAAAATAGGAGGAAGAAGCTTTGTGCTTATTTAGTTAATGTCTTTTAAAGAAAACTATTTGCAGTGAGAACCTTCTGAAGGATTTTTGGGGTTTTTTAAAAAAATAGCTTAGTCTTTTGAAATAAAAGGACATTTTTCTCAAATTCTTTTCTATAAAATATACAAGATTAAATTAACCTGTATTAAGTAAGCAGGGATATAAATCCCTGCATAGGAAAACAAAGATTTTATTTAAGTGTCAAATCAGTTTCAAAGAGATATACTTAATTACATAAAATTAATCCAGCCAGTAAGTAATACAAAATAGATCCCCAGAGATCTGCTGCACTGTGTTAACACTTGCACCACGCTCTTGCTATAGCAGTGGAATCCAGTTCTTTATCTGCTTGCTCTAAAATATAACCACTTACAGCAAATATATATGGTATAAACAACACTGATTGTATAGGTACCTCAGCAAAGTTTTCAGTAATTTTCTAAAGCATGACAATTACATGGGACAAAAGGGCCTGTTCTTGTCAATTTACCTAATAATGGGCTGAAGTCAATCATTTAATAAATGTAAAGCTTCAATCCTGTTAATGCTTAGGCTCAGATGTAAGTTCATTATCTGTATACAGAGGTCACTCAAGTTGCTAGCAGTTGTAGGATTATATAACAGTGCTTAGAATTCACATGTTTCCATTTATTTAATTTTTCCTTATGTGACATTTATTACTTTTTAAACAACTGATTAATTCTTGGTATAATTTTTATAAACAAAGGGTGACCACAATGTGCTGTCTGCATGCAGATGAGTACAGACTTCATAACTCTTCTAAAACACAGACCAGACACCCTGGCTAATTTTTCAAAGCTACCATCTCATTTCTTTATGCCATATATACCACACTTGCTCTTGTGTACCCCATCACCTAAGCTGTGATTTGCAACACGATTCACTCTGAGTCTTTTTTTAACGCAAGGTCAATTTACTTATTCCTTCTGTCTTCCTTTTTCCCAGCACCATCAAATAATTACAATATGCCATGTCTTGATGCCTTGACTTTCTTTGACTAAATATGCTGATGGAAAATCTTCAATCAACTTTCAGGCCTAAAAAAAAAACTTCCATTCCTAGGATTCATAGTAGCATAATAGTTACATGCTCTGCCAAAAAACACTGGTCAGTAACAGACCCAAAAAACTTTAGCACAAACTGGTACTAAAATCCCATTCAAAAATTAGGATGGCTGGTGGCTTGGGGTTGTTGGGGGTGGGTGTCATGATCTGTTAAAAAAACAAAACCTGAGAAAACTCCAAAAGGCATTCAATAGGTTGTGTGCTAATGAAGTGCGGCTGACTGGTTTCTGTGCGATTGCTCCCAATAACATTCTTTGAGAAAAGCCTTTGAACAAACAAACAAACGTACCTTTCTTGAAGAATAAGTTTGTTTTCCTTCTTCCAGAAGTCTTTGAAGTCAGAACTAAATTCATGCCAAATACTGAAGAAAGAATGTGGGGACACCTCCTTCTCACCCATTTTTGGCTTCATACAGAAATAGGCTGTAGTTTCCAAAAAGCTGTCAAAGAAAGCAGAAATAGCAAATGCTTCAGTACCCACTGATGTATTTTTTTTACTTAATGCTGACATAGTATTTAATTATTCTTAGTAGCAGATCCAAAATAAAAGAATATAAAAATGTAACAGTTCTGAGCTCTTCACGTACAAGTAGGTACACAACGTAAGATGATTCTTCTGTAAAGCTGGGATCTGGCATTTATCAGTTTCTAGTTTTGACCAAAGTATTTTCCATTTCAAAAGCTAAAATGAATACACTGTCCACAGCCTTGAAAATCCAGATATCCACACCTACCCATATACTGCTTTTCTGTTGTGTTTAAAGCTGTTTTCAAAACAAGGAGTCAAAGCCCATAAAGGACTGTAAATAAACTTCAGCTTCTGTGAGATCTGTGCTACAACACAATAGCTTAGGCTGGAAACTGCAGAGAAATATGAAAACTCAAACCTGCTTTGTACTAAACAAGAAATGACGCAAGAGAAAACTGGGCCAGGAGCAGCTGTGCTAGAAAAAAGGTGCCCATCATGACTCTACCAGAACAATCCAACAATCCTTTCTGAGCATAGCAAAAATAGTGTAGCAAACACAAGAGCTGCTCCTCAAGTAAAAACTGCTCCTGAAATGCAAAGGTCATATTTCCCACATTGAGTGAGGACTGTTGACTGCATCTAAATTTAATGTATTTCTGTGTCTGAATGGCTTCTATTTTATTTCAGGAATGTTACAGGAGGGTACGGAATACTTATTTTTTAAAAATATTGCTTGATTAACTATTACTACATTTTGTGTTTCACTTTATGTTTTGTAAATATTGGAGATTTTAAGAATGTTTTCCTGATCTGAAGCTCAACATAGAAGCCACTAGAGAATTGCTCATTTAATGAAAAATTCAATGGAAAGCTCTCGAAATATAATTGTAGTTGCTTTGCTTACTGATCTATTAGTATTCATTGACTCCTATGATAATTTTCTCTGAAGAATACATCATAGATTTAATAATTTTAATTGTGGGGGAAAATAAAATTCCAATTAAATGGATGGAAATGTAATTTTAGTCACAGAAGTTATATCTTTATTCATGGATTATGACGGTGACAATAACATACAAAGATTCAACCATTCCAAAGGGTCAGTCTTAGAAATTCTCCAAGAAACTGTTTATTCTAGTTCTCAAACCCCAATATTCCAGTTGTTTTCCCCAATCTCAAAAAGAAACATCTACATATATTATCATATTGCTGAATAAAAAAGCCTACATCTTAAAAATTTAACATCAATTTATCAATCAAATTTTACACAAAATTTTACATAGTTTTTTTTCTCTTAATTTACAATTCATTTTTCCATCTGTTGGAGCAAACTGAAGATCATGAGCAACAAAGATGTAGCACATAAAAATACAGAAGACAAAAACATCCTCATTTTTTAACCCATGACACTGATACTCAGATGCCACCTTACCTGATCATGCCATTTCTTCAGCTCTCTCAGTTACCATGGCACTCTACTCTGTAAGTCAGTGCTTGGTCAATAAACAGAATGCCTTTTCTTTGGCTGGGTTCTGTTGCGGGTTTGGTTTGTTTTGATTATTTATTTTAAAATGATTTATAAATGAGTAACACCACTGATTAAAATATTCCATTTTACTTATTTACATTTTCCCCACAGTTTTATACTGGGGAAAATATTTATCATCGATCCTCTGATTCCAGAGAATCACTCAAAAAGAATATCCCTGACATTCCAGTCAGCTGCACTATGTTTTAAGCTTTTTGCTCTTCTTCAGTATTTTCAACTTTTTGCAAGACTGCAAATACATCAGCAAGATATTTCGGTTTTTCTCCCAGTCTCTACCCCCAGATTTACAGCTCTGCAGCTGGCCAGTGGGGAAGTAATATCAAAGCCTCATTTGAATTTTCAGAATGAACTGACAATATTTTTGGAGGAATGTGAGAAGTAAAGAACAAGAGAGAAATCTGGAGGCATCAGCTGATTCAATGACTTAATTTCAAAGCAGCTCTTTGGAGCTTAATGGAATGAAGTCCATGAATGATTTAGAAAACAAAGATAAAATTTCAAATGAGAAGTCTTATTTTGAGAAATGTGTCTTCAAAACATTTTTCAAATGACAATGATGAGAAAAGAATCTGACAGGGAATGGCCATCCTCAGTAATGCTTTTATAGTTAAGATAATGAGCTAGAATTCCATCACAGGAAAACATCCCAAGAAACACGAAGCAAATCAAAATGAAATTCATACTATGTAGGAGAATGCTCAATTAAAAAAANAAGATAAGCAGCACTAATGCCCATTAGAAATGCGAAGACTTCCATTACTCTTCAATTATTCCAACTATCCTCTGAGTGCAGGAGATAACCAAAAGTTTTTTCTCTAGTGGCTGAAAATCTCCCTGAGGACCACTTGTATGACCAGTACAACCTTACACATTCATACAGCTGTGTCTAACAACTGTAACATAATTACTAGGTTTATAGAGAGAAGATAAATGCTCATACAGGTTGCTTGCCTCCCTAGCAGTTAGTTTGGGAGGTAAGGAAAATTAGCTGTCTGTGAAATGTGAAACAGCAGCAGCGTAGCAGGTTGTCATTTTTAATATGTCACACCTTTCTAATGCCCACTAACAATGCACAAGACATCAGCTGAAACACAATAATACTTCAGGCCACAAATCTCCATGAATCAAATACTTTTTTTCTAGAAATGCAGATCAAACACTCAAGACAGTTACCATGTTTTTTCCAACAAAAAACATGGTCTACCCTTATTTAGCATTAAAGTCTCTTAGAGTGCATTTAGAAGACATATGGAAACCTGCTTGCTATACATTTGATGCTGTCATTTTTGTAGTACAAAACAAAATGGCATAATTGACACATGAAAGACAAAGCAAATAGAGCAAATCCAAATGCATCAAATAACAAAACATGGAAAGCAGTAAGTCCTCTGTTACCATGGTCTTTAAATATCTGATTTGGAAACGTTTACATATGTCAAACTAGACATATCTCAAGGCTAATTTCAGAAAGGGATATGCATTTTAAATAAAAAGAGAAATTTGGATGACATTGCCATAGCCCCAAGACTAGATACAATCCTTTCAGACTTCAGCCAGGCAGTAAATATCCTAAATATCTCTGGTGCTTTTCTCTGGGGCAAGCCATTCAAAATATCCTGTTCATTCTTCAGCAGATTTTGAAACAAAATATCTGCAAATACCATTGTTACTATTCCTAACTGTGCATCACATAGACATTTTGGATAAAATAAGGGAGTAGAGTTCAAAAGCCTTTTGTTCCTATACTCAAATTAATTTCTGCATCATACAGCCTTGGGAAACTCATCTGATCTCTTTGAATTTCATTTCACCTATCTGTAATATTAAACATTTATATTGAAACAAGTATTGCAAAGCTCCTTTAGTGTCCTTTTCTCAAGTGAAAATATTCATACTTAGCCATACTCTTTCTGAGTGTCTTAAAGGAAAAGAATGTGCATTAGGGATCTTTCAGTCATGGAAGAGGGAAGGAAGGGCATGCAACTTAGTTTCAGGGATTAAAAGAGGCAAAGGAGGTCATTGCCTTTGCTTCAAACAGCCTGACTTTTCAAGCATGATTAAAAATAAGACAGTGATGTTCACACTACTGTCTTATCCTGACATGGCAAAAGCTAGAATTCTTTAAACAGGTTTCAGACTGGGTTTCATATCCCTCATGTTGGCCCTGAAGGAGAATTAAATAACATCAACTTTCTCAAAACAATGGAAGAGTTGTTTATCTCTGACAAGTAAGGAAAGAAATAAGATTAAGAAAGACGGTTAGTTCCTTTTCTTCCTTTCTTGACTTCTAATGTCTTTGATACAAGTGTTTGTGTAATTCAGAAAAATCACTGCAGACTGATGTCTGAACTCACTGCTTACTCAAATGCGGAAATTTGATGAATGAATCACTCAACTTTTATATGTGCTCCCTTGAGTACAACTATGAGTCTATGAAAGTGATTTTTTCTATTTGGAGAGAAGAAAGGAATGGATGTACTAACAGCCAAACCAAATTTAATCATACGAGAAAGAAAAGAAGCTATTCATATTGCAAATAGCTCATAGACAGCAATACTAGTTAATAGATCTGATCCATTAGGAATATTTTAAGAGCAGCTATGGATTATTCAGCTTTTTTCCCATTCCATTCTGAAAACAGCTAGCAAAAAGTTGCAGACCATGATTCAGATTCAATCCTGCTGTCTGTGATGCATTGGCTGGTTTATAAATATGTACAACATATTTTTGTACACATGGATGTAAATGTACGCAGCAGGTCAAGAAATGCAGAGGGAGAGGAGATAAAGCATAACAACAACAAGAAAAATACTTCTTTTGATAACAAAAAAAAAAAAGGCAATAAGGAGTCAAATCAACAATACTAAGCAATAGATGACAGTTGTTTCATCTCAGCATTATTTGATCAGGCCTCCGTGGCCAAACAAATAGCAAAGTAACCATAGGTACAGACATGCCCTGGCTGCCCTTTCTGAGAAATGGTGAGCACACCCACAAAAATACATGTGCATCTGGTTTCCCCATGCAGCAAACTAAATCACCTGCAAGGGTAAAGATTTCATTCAATGTGGATTTAAAAACAGAAAATAGTGTTTCTATTCAGCAGTGTTTAACAGATTATATATTTTGCTTGTACTTTGAAACCTGGATATTCTTTACTATTTTGCCTTTATAAATCACTGGGCATCACTGATGTACATTAGAGATTAAGAACTATTAAAGTAAATGGTGGTACTCTGTTATTTTTGTGAAGCAGTTGTGCTTCAGAAGCAGTTTTAAATCAGGCTGAGACTACTGAAGTACATTTTAATTCGATTAAACTCACAAGTAAAATTTAGAACTAAGCACAGTCTACCAAAAGAAAGATAGAAAGAAAGTAAAAGGGAAAGAAAAGACTCTATGTGTCTCCTACTAATTAAATCTGACATGAGTCTTATTTAAAGCCAAACTGATTTGATGGGCATGTAAGCCTGTTCAGAGTGTTGATCCTGAATTGTTAACTGCATACAGAAAATGAGTAAAATATAAGTAACAGTATTTGCTTCATGGATGCTAATAATTTGAATCATCATATTAGTATTTGTTTGGTTTTATAACATGGCCAAGGCTTTGCATGTATTTTCTTAGTATGTTCAACATCTGAAAGCAGTAACAAGGGTTAATCTTCAGACAGAATACCAATCAGTTCAACAAAGCCACATAAAATTATGTAAAATAAAAGCGAAACAGCATCCTGGTTATTGAGACAGCACAAGACTACTAGGAAACTTTATATGCACAACATCCTAAGAAGGCTGCAATTTTCTACTGATGTATTTTGTTGAGGGTCCTTCTCTGCACTGTAACTTTACATCACTTTCTTCACCTTTTCTTTTCAGAAAAAGTATAATTGCCTCTCCTCCTTGCTGTCTCTTGTTCTGCATAATTGTAAGTCAGAAAATACAAAAATAAATATAGGTTCATTCAAGATATCTAGTACTTAAATGCTGGTAAGAAATTTCTTGTCCTTTTATCTCCCCCCCTTCTTTATAAAGGAAGAAAAGTAACTTATACTTAAAAGAAAGTTGAGATAATATGCCAACTTAAATTAGCTGCCAGAATCATTAATCTGTTCTTTCATCTGCCAATTTATATTGTGTAACTATGTATTTTGTAATGTTGTTCCTTAGAAAACAAAGGTCTCAAGAGATTTTTCCTTCCCTCTAAAAAAAACCTGCCAAAGATTTGCAATGTTTTGGATCCTAAGTCATCTCCCTCATGTCTAGTCCCTTGTCTCCTACAAATTCATATTAAACAGAAAAGTGTTTTATTGCCCCAACCGTGTGAAAATTAACAGCTTCAGTAATAGCAAAAAAATCCCTCTACCTTTGAAGTACCATTTTTTTCCTCCCAACACCAGCTCAACCAAAAGCATCCAATATGAAGATCAGAACATTTTGTTTTGACAGGCCAGTCTGCCTTGTTGGTAAGAATTCCCAATGCTAGGAATGCTTTACAACTTTAATGTTCATCTACAATGATCAATAATATCAGTTGTACGTAATGATTAGTGACATGAATGCACAGCTTCCACATTTCATACTGATGGCAGCAGACCCTGTAACTGAAGCAGAGCATATACTGTGACAGAGACTGTTAAATTCAATAGGACTATAGCACTGCACTCAAACATTTTGGGAAAAACAAAATTTTAGGAAGACTGATGATCTCATGGTGTAAACAGTGAATAAACCCTGAACGTATCAGATTGCCATTTCAACCTCAATTTAAACGTTATTCCAAACCCTTATAATTTACTTCATTCAATAGGAGAGTGTTTCCTTAGTCCCGTCTTTCAGGAACAAAGTGCCTCATAACAGAAGGTTGCAAAACAGCAAAATAAAATAGCCATAACTAAATTAAATTATACTTTTATCGAAGGGTGAATTGAGCATTGAGATTTTCAAAATATCTATTTTAGAAAACAATTTTGTCAGGTCCAGATCAAGGTATATTGCCTAATCAATTCTTGTTGCTTTTATCATCTGGAAACACTAGGCTATCAGGGAGCACAGTTAATACCACATTTTAAAAGTATTCTGCAAGATTTTCCCTCACTGGTTTAATTATTTTTTTCTTCCTGTTTTTATTCTCATTCATCTCTAAAACAATAGGCTACAACCTGGTCCCTCTGTATGTCTGGGGTTGGGTTTGGCTTGAGTCTGGGGTTTTTTGCATTGCTCTGATGTAAGCAAATGCTCCACTGATACAACAATGCCCTCTTTTATCCAAGGTGGCACAGGACTAGGAGCTAAATTTCATCAGGAGGGAACTATCTTAGCAAACAGAACTTTACTGATGACAAAAAAAATACAAAGCTGAAAAAGCCATTCTGCACACCTGAGTCAGCTTCCAGCCATTTGAAAACCAAAGGTCAGGAAATGTAGGTTATAGATGTATTTTTGCTACCTTCACTGTATTGCGTGCAAAACATTTGTCAGCTATATCTTACCCAGTAACTGGGGTTTATGTGAACCTAAATCTGCTGTGAATATTTAAAGGTTATGTCTCTATTCAAGAATATTATTCAGAATGAAACATGAATTGAGATAATACATTAGAAACAGAACTAACATTGTCGTTTTTTTGGCCTCTGACAGGCATCTCTGAGAAAAAGAAAAATACCAAGCATTTTTTAGCATGACTCTTCAAATACATTTTTAAGTTGCATGTGCTTTTCCATGCCATTTTAAAATGACAATTTAAAATCAGTTAAAACTTCCTCCCAAAAACTTGGCTTGAGGTAGTCACAGTTCTCTAGATGCATTGGTGTTGGCTGCAATCTGCTGTTACCTGAATACTTTGCATGTATGTATAGGCTCTCCACCTTGGACTTTAATGCTTTTAATTTCATGTTAGGGTGGATATCATGCCCATGCTTGCCAGCTGAGCTGCTATGTAGACATATGGATAGCTCTGTGCTAAACTAGACACAGGCAATATGAGCATGTGTAAAACAATACCACGTAATTTTGTGCTGGAAAGTCAGGCCCAGTAATATATCCAAGAGAAAACTATTTTTCTCTCTTCAAAAGACTAACATGTGAGCTTCAAACATATTAAATAACCCTTGGCTGGTTGAACTTGAAGAAATAATAAGGTGCCATTAGACACAGAATACAGCAGTAGAATGAATTTCAACAGCAGTGCTCTGACACCAAAGCTGCTGGCCTCAGTACTGTAAGAAACAACTAAAAGCCTCATGTGAAAGCCCAACTTGACCTCAGATTTTTCTATTAACACACCTCATCTTCGCTGGAGGCATTCTGAGTAACCATTATTACCTAAAGAGCTTATAATTACATATGGAAGTGGTGCAGAACAGTTGTGCAGTAAATACTGTGTTAAAAGCTTGCTTGTTACGCTTTTTCAATTTATTGATGACAACCTCAGCCATGTAATCTGCCTGCTCCCATGGTGTGGCTCACTTCTGTAACTGAAATTCATGAAGAGGCAAGGTCAGAGTTATCTAAAAAAATAGTAACAATTATATAATGAAGTAATTTTTCTTAAATCTAAAGCAGATTATTTAGTTATCTAGATGGAAACCACACACATGCTTTACCAAATTTCAGGTACACAAAAGATTAACTCATGCTCTAAGAATGTAATTCAGCATAGATTAAATTTTATATATGTACATTGACAAAAATACACTAAATATAGCAAGTGAAATGAATGTACAGGGGTTTTTTGGGCATAATCGTGTTCTTTTCTATTTTGGTGCTCAAGTCAAATTTAGGTTTCAGTTTCTATTTGAAATTTTATTCTTTAACAGAATAAAAATGCTTTTATTCTTTACAGAATAAAAATGCTGTTAAACACTTGTGTATTATAGAACATCCTAGTATTTTAAATGTCTTTTGATGCAGTTTCACCTTAACCCTTTGTGGTTGCTCTGGAGAGCGTGCTTACTTAATTTAGTGTGCAAGAGCTCTCTCCCTAACATGCATCCACTAATATCATCATAGGCCAGCACAACTATGAATTGAAGAAATCCATCCTTTTCTGAAAGCAAAACTGTTCATATGGGCTTTCATATTCTTAGAGTCAACTACAACAAAATCCCATGAAAGGAAATTGAAATACTTCAAAAATCAGCCTTGATGAACTGTCAGGTTGAAAAGGTCTTAACTTGCATTTTTCAAACATTAAGCACTTAAGATTCAGCTCTCAAGTTATCCCAATACATTCTCCTCATAGAAGGGACAGAATTTTTGTGTAGATGAGCGGAGAAAATGGGCAGTGTTTTCTGTAAGGATTAAGTCCAAATGAAAAGGTGGCAGTCACTGGAATTAATAGAAATACTGTATTAAATAACCATATCAACTCTGGATCTGTGAATTCAATATTCACATATCCAAGCTAGACAAACCACACTCCTTTGGCCTAAGAAAACTATCTCAGGTCTGGAGAAGCTGTTCCCGTCCCTTCCAAGGGTTACACAAAAACTTCATGGTGTTTCTGGCCTGGGGTGACCACACCCTGATTGTTTTCATCAGGGTGAAGCAGGAAGTTTTACCTCCTCCACAGATTCATTAAGGTAGAACTAGCGGGCAAGAGACAAGAAAAGAAGCGGGTGAGGTTATCTCATGAGAAGACCTCATTTAAGGCACAGTACAGAGGGGATCTGACCCAGTAAAGCTGTTTCTGAACCAGCTTGTTAAGGCAGTCAAGAACCAAGGCAATGAGGCTGAGGAACAAATGGAGGAAGAGTAAAGAGGCAATGCTTTTTTTCCTGGTCACCTGATCTCCATATATGAGAAGCACAGTGGAGTTTCAGCAGTAGGCTGAAGCAAGCCCTCTGTTGTGGAGGGGCTTGTGGATGGCAGCCTTCCATCAGCTGGAAATTATTATGGAAGGAATGACCTATATTGTACAGATTATTACTGGATAGTTCCCATATGAGTTAATACAGCAGTTGTGACCTAATTAAATCCCAGCCCTGACGTTCTGCTTTGCTATTTGCATACACACGACAACAGCAACACAATACTGTAATACTTAAAAGTAAATCTTAACATACAGTAAGGAAGAAAGGAACAACTGCAGTGGCAAATCAGCATAAAACAGTAAAAGAGAAACATTATCCACATTTAAGTTATAGTCCTTTCAAATGTGAACACTGTACTATGAAGGTCTTAGGAAACAATCTAACCAAACAGCTCAGGTAGACAATATGATGAAAGAAAAGTCCTGCTGAACATAATCAGAAGCTGATGCACAATGGAGAGGCACTGGAGCTAATCACACATACACACACGCACACAAGTGCTTTACTTCAGCTGCAACAGCTCAAGAGGAATATCTTGAATTTTTGAGGGCTACTCAGTGAAACCACCTGCTGGACATAAACTGGAAGCCAGAAAAAAATGTGCCACATTGAAAGACTTCAATTCCTGTATTTTTTTCCCCAATAATTTTATTAGCTACATGATTCTTCTACCTTTTCTGTTTTTTTAATCCTCAATTTGATGCTGTAGCATTAGTTTTGGGTTGACCAGACCCATGTAATTTTAACTATATTGTTACTAGAGTGTTAGCTGTATTGTTATGCATGCTATTTAGCTGTGTAACTAGTTGCACCTTAAACCAATTTCCTTTATGTTTTACTATAAGATCTAAGAATAAATCCTCTACATAAACTGTAGGTAAGTTGCATAAAGATCAGTTTATGTTGCAGAATATTAGATCTCTGAATTGTACCCCAGTCTGCTGGAAGTTATATTACCATTTGTTCATACTAGCACTGAATGCCATTAAATGCAAACTAATTTCAAACCAATAAAATAAAATTATTTTTCGAAGCAAGTAGGCCAAAATCTTTAAAAGAAAAGATAATGCTCTCACAGGCAAAAATCAATCATCCAAATGGTTAAGGACTTGTGTCATTTGGCAAATATTTTCAGAAAAGGACAAGAACTTCATTTTTCAGGAGAAGATCAATTACCCATATTTTAGAAGAGACTTTCTGACATAACTAAACTTCTGGCTAAGTTTCCATTACTGCATTATCTACAGGTCCTGATATGTTGTCAGAGACAGGATACTAAACTAGAATCCAAACTGTTTAACAGTCTGTAAGCTTCTTCTATACACATTTCCTCTGCTCAGAAAGTATTTACTTTTTGCTGATCCAACTAATGTATACCTACAGTCTGAAATGTATTACCCTTAGCAATTCCAGCCTGCATGCTGGGAGCCACACAGCGAGAAAAGAGACATAACAGTGAAGGAACCAACAATAGATGAATGGCCAAAGAGTAGTGAAAGACTTTCCAATAGCATATTCTTGCCTTTCAGTTAAAAGTTTTCCTCTGTTGGTTTTTTAAAACTACATACCTCTTCCATTCTAAGCTTTTCACCAGTTTATTTCAATCATTAACGCAATTTTCACTTTAACTTTACAGTTCCCTTTTGGAAACAATCCAAAACATTGTGTGGAGGGTAGAGAGGTGGGAGGAACATTTAATGTTTTAAAGGATTACCAGACTTAGGTGCTACATTTCGAGGTGTTGCTTTTCAGCAGTGCCATTGTACCATACTGTCTGCTATTTCTCTAAGTGTCATCAGCTTGTCAGCTCATAAGCAGGTGTAAACCTTTGTTCCTCCCCAAGTCTTATGTTCAGTGAAGTCAATGGAAGTCTGCAAAGAGTGTTGTGTCAGGAATACTTTTTTTTTTTTTTTTGCAGGGAATTTAAAGGTAAACATTTCACTTCAAAATTAATGTAGTTTTGTTGCTACAGCAAAAGGAAGCAACAACACATTTCTAACTGGATTATTAAAAGTCCTGAAAACAGAAGTGGTGCCTGGGAGGCTGCACTCAGAAAGCACTTAAAAGCCCAAAAATCACTGGAATGTGCAAGTAATGGGAGCAAATTATAAAATAAACCAAATAAAAATATCCTGACATGGAAAGATGAGCATTCCATACCAAGCCACACACATCCTAAATTCCCCAGTTGATACTTACGTCAAAAGGCAAAAAAATCCTTTGTTTGACTTTTTATAAAACAAATATATAGTCTCAGATTGCATTGAGATTTACTAAAGAAAAAATAAAATTCTAGGATTTTTTAAAAATCAGTGATATACAGAAAGCTATGACAGTGAGTGGACAGTGAGTGTTTCCAGCTCTTAGGCACCAATAGGAAAGACAGGTGAACTGTTTTAAGCCACCAGTATATAGAACTGTTGATTTAGTGACTTCTCACTTCAAGTAGGGTTATATCACCTGAAATACTAAAAAACAAACAAACAATAAAAAAAAAACACCCAAACCCCCCAAAAAAAAACCAACAAAAAAAACCAAACCAAAAAAATCTGTAGTATTCTTAAACAATTCTAGCATATATTGTCTCTTCCAGGAATGCAATATGAGTTAATTACATGAAATATGAGTAACTGAACAATTTTTAGTGCTGCTGACCTGAATTTAGAATCAAATGCTTGTTAGACTGAGAGATAGTAGGAAAAATTGAAGATCATCTGACTATCTTGGATATAAAAACCAAACATCTCCAATTAAATTTTTGAATAATTCCCAAGGTGTTATTGCAAGAAGACACTAATGTTTCCAGGGAAAGGGGAAGGAAAAGATCGTCTTAACTATTTCAGTGGAGGAGAGATCAGTGTTACAAATCTGGAATTATTTGCTTTTTAAAAAGACATGAACCTGGAAGCCTTCTAAGGAGATCAGAACTTAATACTGGGTGAGGTATTATAAGAAGGTAATAAAGTTACATGCTACTCTTCTAGAGATATTCAGTTATTCAGGTAGCAAGGTGGAGAATTATGACCTTCAACTTCACTGAATGCTATTTCTAGAAATTCCAGTCCGGTAATTTAGCTATTGATCCTTCAGAAATGAAGTGCAAGAAGAGGAGTAACGAACGCATTTCTGATTATAAATCTGCAAAATTATATTGCTGCTGTTGCTACTGCCTTTTATCTTAGCATGGTAAATGAGATATCAGTTGTCATTATTTGGACAATAATTTTGTTGCAATCTTGGTTCCTATGTGCTGTGGACACTATGATAAAAGTCTATCTCATTCTGAAATTGTATTAAGCATACATGGAAACAATAATAATTCATTTTTTTTCTTGCTGCTTAAGTAAAATCACATCTGAAAAGATGAAAGATATTTAACACTAATTAAATGAAAGCACATAAAACAAAGACCATTATATATAAATACAAGTCTTGGGAGAGAGGACATTATTTCAAATTAAAATAAAATAAAAAAGAAAAGGGCAGCAAATTGAGGACTCCTAAAATACAGAAACTTCTCTTTCCCCTCCTCCTCCACTCTCTTTTCTGTTTTATTTCTTTCACCTCCCCCCAAAGCAGTGTTTTTTGCTTTAACTTGACAAGTATTTCACAGTTTCTCAAGCATTTAGCAATGAGGATCTAATTGGAAAGTGCCAGGTTCTTTCTTATTACACTTTATCAATATTGTTAAGGGAATGATGTAATTGTTTGGGGTTTGGTGAAGACATTCCATGTCACTTCAGTGTTAATACCAGGCTGGAGCCTTCCTTGTCTGCCTGCGTAAGCTAGATAAACATAGACCTGTGTGCTTTCTTCTCATCTCAGGATACTTACTCAGAGAGAGCTTGGAACATATGCCTATTGCGAGCTAAACATTTCACTTTTCATTTTATCCATGTGCCAGAAATCCATTCCTTGGATAAACACTTTACATACTGACACTCTTAAAGTCACTAAACACGATAAATAAAGAGAGAATACATCATTCCAAAACTGATTAAACATTTTCTCACTTGTGACAAATGAACAGCTATACACTGCATGGAGTCCCTGGAGCAGACATTCCATTTTCTTTGTCTTCATTTTGTGTGTAAGATTAACTTTCCATTTCAGCTCATCTATTGCACAACTGAGCTTTTTAAAAATACATATTGATGCATTTTCCCCAAATCATTATTCATTTCAGAAACTTTTTTTTTGTTATTGCTGCAAGAGCTTTTATTTTGGACTTTTGTATTTTAATGGAGACAAACTAACAAATAAAATGATAATAATTAAAAAAATTAGTTTTTAATGAAAGGTAAAGAAATGCTTCCATGCAGTAGACCTGAACTTATACATGGGCCGAAGTCATCCACTTCAACAAGGAAAATCCAAGCACATTAATCACATTAACTCTGCTCCATCTAATCCATCACTTTTCCTTGCACTACTTGCTTGTCTTGTCATCCTATGCACTGCCATCTACCTATGATTAGTCAAATGCAACTAATCTTTTATTTAGCTTCTTAAGCTCTCATCTTCTTTTTCACCCAACCCTGCCAAAAAGAATCCCAAGCATTTTATTTCCAAACTAAATTAAAAATCTTAGTGAAATAATCACACGTAATATAAAAACTATATACGAAGTCATCTTCAGTGTTTTAACGAATACCACTAATCTGATCAAGAATTTCAGTGGGAAGGTAGAAGGAAGAAAGAAAATGTAACCTAGATACTAGTAAATGTGGTCCTAGCATAATTCCTTATGTGTTCCACAAAAGATTGTGTCTGTGAATATCCTTGCTAGATATTTGTAGTAAAGAGGAACAATGAAGCATAATTTTCTTTGACAAACTGTGTTAAAGGGAGCTGCTACACTCAGCATAGGGGAGAGGAAAGAATTAGGGCAAATCAGAAGAAGTAGATCAAGCTGAATGAGAATCCACAGAGCAGTTAGCTTTCTTCCCCCATTGTGCTAATTAAACCAATAGGAAGTTTTTGATATGATGATTACAATCTTGTCAGGGAAAAACATTAGAATGGAAAGTGAATTAGACACCAAAAGGTAGTGATCAATCACAAGATTTTTGAACCGATTGCAGATTCCACTGTCATTTTAGAACTCTTCTAAAAAATCAGAAAAAACCACGTTGTGCAATGCAGTGACGTTCCCAATTTTGAAAACTGTCTCATCTGCACATATCTGTAATGACATTTAATGAGGTGTTCTGCTTTTTGCCACAAAAAGTATCTGAAGATCTATTAGCAATTCTACAAAGGATGTCACATTTAATTATTATACATATCATTACAGGGTTTAATTCTTTTTTATAAAATCGATATTTTATAAGCACAGGAAATGGTACCTAGTGAATAATACTTGTTTAGGGAATGCTAAATGTCTCTAAAAATCACCATGATTCTGGTGTTTCCAGAATGGTTTTCCCTCAGTCCAAATGGTATATTCTGAATTTATTTTTACATAAGGTTTATGCATTTTCTGAAAGGGAGAAGTACATATACGATATTTCTTTAAAGTATTTCAATTTTTTTCATTGTCAAACTACAATTGGCAATACCTAAATATCACTTTGTTTTCTGAGTGCATTTCTATCACTATTCAGAATATACTATTTGGACTGAGGGAATGGTCATAATACAATAATTCTGGCTACCAGTACAGCAACTGCTACAAAAATACTTTTCAAAGCAAAGTCTTACTGCATTGCTCTTTCTTACCTTTTATGTGTTTCTGTCAGTGACTTCTCTTCATTTTCTTGGTCTATTTTGGCTGTAAAAATACAATCAAATAATTAGCAACAAGGTGAAAGATACAAATATTTTAGGATAATTTTAATTTTAAATATGGCATGTGTAAAATATGTAGAAACCACCTTAAGAAATACTCATGTAGATCAATTCTGAAAGAAAAACAACCAACCAACAACCCCATTCAACAAACAATCACACAAACAAAAATACACACATTTTTATAAAACCTTATTAAAAAGAAATCCAAAACTATAACCACAAAAAGAAACCAACATAAAACTCAAAGTCTTGAAAAAAAAAAAAAAAAAAAAAGAAAAAAAAAATTGCAGTAATATAAACAACAATCAGGTAATGAAAGTGACTCAAAAACAGATCTTAAATAATGAGTCCAAAAACTTAAATAATATGTGAACTTGTCTATGAAGAAGAGGAAAAGCTGAGTAAAGAGCAGGAAGGATTCAGCCTTATAGCTTTTCTACAAGTCGCTTGACAACTGCAAATGAAAACTCTTCCCTCTCCCTGTACACACACCACTTAGTGAAGTACTAGAGCTGATGCAGGCACATATTGAAAACATGACTGGTTTTATATGAAGGATATTATCATTTCCTGATCATATGAAGGAAATCACAAATAAAAAACCGTCATTCCCACACACTGGTGAAAAAAAATATCCATTTGCCACATGTTCTCTCATAATTTTTTGCACACATTTCACTTAAATTAGATCACTGAAAGAACATTTAACAAAAATTCTACAAGAATGTGTACATTAACTTAAGCATCACCAATGTGCAAAGCAGATTGTCAATCTGCTCTGTGCATATGCTTAGGTGAGATTTATATTTATACAGTCATTCAGGTAACACAAATCTCATTTAAGATCTGCATGCTTTAGCAGAAAACTTTTTTAATTTGGTACTTGATTCCCCTTTTCAGTCTGCTAGACTTGTGGCCTGCTAACTTGCAAGAAGAATTTTAGGATTCCCAAGAGTCAGTAGGTTTTGGAACATGAAAAGGCTCTGAACTGTCCTGGTAACGAATGTCACTGGTATAAAATTCATACAGAAATCTAAAAAAGAAGAAACTTTCAAGCTATTTTTTATTCAACTTTCCCACATAGCTCTATAATAATAATAATCAAAATAATTTTTTTTACATTATAGATACACTGCCTTTGAAAAAAGAAATCCTAAATTTAAATTTGTTGAAAAAGAGCAAAGCAATGGCCTAATTAGGATACAGAGATAACTAGCTTTTCTGTTACAATGTTTCAATCAACAGCAACTTACAAACATATACTAAAATAGGCATGTGAAACCTGTAGCAAAGATATACAAATGGAATTTCCTTATACTTCCCGCAGTCACAACAATGATCAGAGCTTTGTCTAGTGCGGCAAATGCTTTTTATTAGTGTCGATGTAGTCTGCTGAGTAGGGTGACCAGTGCCTGGATATTTGCAGTGGAAAACATTGTATTTAGTAATCATTACTTGAAGACTTGGTCTCCTCCATTGTTATGCTGAAATTGAAAAAAAAAATCCCAACAAACCACAGAAAAATTGAGGGAGAGATGGGTAAATGTTCTCAAGGAAATTGAAGAGCACGTGAATCCTGCCTGATTACAGGTTTCAATACAGACTTGAAACTTGGCCCAGACTCTTCAAAAGGTTTGTGAGGGCTCACAGCCCTTTTGAGTAACTTGAGCCCAGTGCTGAGTGGATTTGGGCTGACTTAGAGCTTTTCTTGAAAGCCTTGCATTGCTTTGGATAAGAAACCAGGTGAAATGTGGCAGCTTTTACCAAATTTCATTAATACTTTCTTTCCTTCATACTTCAGTCCTGAAAGTGAAGGTATGACCAGTAAAAACACATAGCTCAAAAGAGAAGAAACCACACAAACTCTCTGGATGAAATGAGATCAGATATCTAATTCTGTATTAACACAATCACTAAGTATCTGTGGATACAACTCTTAAGAGAAATAATTCTAATACTGAAAAATGTGATTTGGACTTCTTTCACTTAAGCAATGCTTAGAAATAGACGCTCGCATGTTCCATCCTATGACAGTCTTGTACACATACGTCACATCCTTAGGACAGAAATCTTTTTATCATTTCCAGGATTGATGGGGATGGAATATCATTTGAGCTGCCTTGTTTTAGGTCCTTTCTTCTTTATTTCAACTGTTCTGCACATGTTTACAAACAGCTATTTACCCACCAATAATGGAGCAAATATTCCGCAATTTATTTTTTGGAAGAGTGTAAGCATAGCATGTTATCGTAAGTTTATCAAAGCATGTCAGAGTATCCCCATTCTGGCACAAGTTTCCTTTCAATTAAAAAAGAAAGTTGTTGTGGTCCAGAGAAGAAGAAAAACAAAGCAAAACAAAACCCAGTTACTTCTGGTACCTATACATTTAATAAATTCATAGAGAATTGGTATTACACAATGAAAAGAAACTCTAGAAACCCTGAATGGCAGAGGTGCATGTAATAATACCTTTTTAAAATTTTTTTAAGTAATAAGTACATATGCATAAGGCACCTATTGTACCCACAGAGAGAGATTTCATCCTGCATCAGATCACCTCTTGGTATTAAGCAGAATCTTGCAAAGAAAAGAATTTTCTTTGAAGAAGAACATCCTTGTAGTTTGTTCCAAATGTGATGATATTTTTAAACCTTTCACATGTTATCAAAAAGATATTATTCAGGTGAAAATCTGATGTGCAACCCTTTTGCTTTCTCATTTTTCTAGACAGAAAAAGTCAAAGACATTATGAAAACAATTCTGCTTCCACAAGAAGACAAGTGGCACCAGTGAAAGAAAATATGGTATATATACTCAGAGATCTGTCTCTGTCCAAAGAAAATAACCAGATGACTGCTTTTGCACTAGTATACAGTAAACATCTAAGAGCTGTGGAAAATGGCTGCTCAAAGACATACAGTGAGATTTAGTCAGTAAGGGAAAAAAGCCTCCTGTTATAAAACCACAGAATCTTACTATCACCTGGTTACAGTGGAATAACTATTAGCTTTGGAAGCACCTGGAGATTGTTATAACTTTAGGAATGGGTCACTAATATTATCACCTGATATTAGCGGTTATAAGTACTTCTCTCTGTACTAATCACGCCATTAGTAAACTGCATCCAATTCATTTTTCCTCTGTGAGTAGGGGAAGAAAAAGATTCAGTTATGATGGATTCATTTGAAGTGTCCCAGAATGTATTATACTTTATCTCATTCAGTATAACGCATCTTTATCACCACTTCTTCTTCCAAATCAGTTCATCACATGTGTAAAAAGAGTGCATGAAAAGTACCATTCTTGGCATATATCCATTAAGTGCCAAATACCAGCTAATAGATGTTCACCTTGGGACATTATTTATGGGAGAAAAGCGTACTTCCTGTTATGAAAGAGAATACCTACAACAGGTGAAATAAAAAAGAAAAGAATATCTGTACCCACTCCACAGTGATCGTAACATGTCAACGGCCAATACAGAAAAATTAGACTAATCCAGGGATACCATGGCAGCTGACCATGTCTGAGCACTCTCCTCTACCACTGCAATTACTCTCTATCTTCAAGAAATAAAATTATTTCAGAAATATTTTATTTTCTTTGAAAAACATGAAAAGAAATCTTGTAGTCATGCAGTATCCATTTCTGCTTCCATATATATTTGGAATCCATCAGCTAATATAGCAGTGACTGCTTGCAGGTTTTCTGACAGATGTAGGAATTTCAGCTCATGGGTTAGTTTTCTTTCCCAAATATTCCTTATTTTATTGGCTCATCATCTGTTCTAAAACTCCCAGCTCTGGTGTTTTTTTGATTCTTGACACCAGTTTGCTAAAGTACCTCCAACTACACAGTTCCAAATCTATTAAAGACTACATCATACCAGGAAATACTAGCCCCTCTATTCTGTGTAATGCATCAGTAAGCAAAGGTAACACTTAGTTTTATATGTCAGCTTTCATACACTCTATTCACCACCACATATATTGTAGGGCGTTATATGCAGCTTTCATAATCTTGAAGGCAAGTATATTCTGAAAAATCTACTTCAAAAAATATAGCTCAAAAATAATCTTAGGTCATATTGAAAAACATGGCTATCTCAAAACCCACAGCATTTTAGAGTCAAAGTGACCTCTCACAGAGCAAAGCTACCTTATCAACGATTTACAATATATACTGATTTAGTTATATTTTCCCTTTTTAATTTGAAAACATCTTTAATGCCTTCTTGTTGGATGACATTCCACTGTTTGCCTGCTTTTTCCATTAAGATACCTTTAGATTATTTAAAGTTGCTCTCCTTTTGGAGAGCAAGTTCTATACTTCCTAAACACTTTATATATTTGGTCAAAATTCAAGTACATTCCTTCCTCCCTACGTCATTGCTTACCAAGCACAAGGACTGTACTATATCCAAGGCTCTTATATCAATTCTTTTAACTACAGGACATATGTATTTCTTCAAAAATTACTCACATCAGATGTTCTAATTTCTATTCTACCCCCTTTTTTTTAAAATTTGCCTAAATTTACTGCTTGATGTTTATTAATTGGGGCATAAAACTTGATTTCATTCAGTTCAAAATGAACTTTCAAACAAGATCTCACAAATGAAGTCTAATTAAATGAATTCTCAAATTTTCTACTGTTACCAGTATGTACCCACATTCCAGAATGATACATGCTATTGTATCATGTGTGTTTGCTCATCCAATTCTTTTTGATTAGAGTCCTGCAAATATGACATATAAATTTCTACGACAACTGTTTTAGAGTGGGATTATTGTGTTCCTATGCTATATACATGTTATTAAAAAGCAGCAAAACCTACAGAAATCCTTTTTACTGAAAAAAAATAAGAGAAAACAATTACTAATATTTTTACAAACCCCTGTCGCATATTTACCAGGATCTTTAAAGAGGACATATTTTCTTGCACACTGGTGATGACTGAATAGTAGCCGGAGCTTTTAAAAGATACCAAATATCTCCACTGGCAGAGCCACAAATTCAAAAAAAGCCCCTACAAAACTAAAATAAAAACAATACGAGGGAAACTGACAGTTTTTCTTAAAGTATTTGGAACCTCAGGCAGTTCACCTGCCACTTCTGACCCAGTTCCATTAAGAACTGATTTACTGAGGTGCCTGAGAGAGGCCATGAGGATACTTCCATAGGTATCTCAAGCGTGTGTCTAGGACAGAAAGAAAATGGCTATAGAGAAACTACTGGATGGGCTACCACCACAAGCAAGGGCATGCAGTTACTCTGCTATTATTAGGGTATAACGCCAAAGTTCACAAGAGGTCTGCCAGTGCTTCTGAGAAAATTCCCCTATTCTCCTTGGTAGTATATATACTTTTAAATGCCCTCAGTAAACACCAAAATAACGCTTAGAGGAATTTTTTTTTTTTTTTTGTCAACTAGCATACTATTCAAGATTGTGTTTTGAAAAACCTTGAAACACCAAAGCAGAATAGCAAATACACCAGAATCAATACAAAGCTCTTGAGAAGTCTCTTTTTTCCCCCTCCCCCTCTATATCCCCATCCCTTTTAGACTTTTGAATATTTTTTGCAACAATTTTTCGATTTTGTTGTTGTTTGTTCTCTTTGCATGTTTTATTTAATAGGATTAGCATGACTGGGTGTGTGCGTGGCACTAGGAAAAACTAAGCCATTTTAGATGGACACTATCAAAAAGGAAGTGGGTTTTGGGGAGGGCTGTGAGGTTAGATGATCATTAATTTTTAAATTATGGCTCATTAATTTTTAAATTATGACAGGGGCTTGTGCTTAGTGGCTTTGCAAAAAAAAACCCAATAAAACTCAAGATTAGAATTGAATATGAAATATGCAAGGGATTTGATGAGAAAAATAGACTCAAATCTAGCAACTAATAAGAATTCTCAATGTCCTTTATGTGCAAATGTGCTAGATAAGCATAGTGACAAAACAAGTTGACCTGTTGATGCCAATTCAGAAAGTATTCCAAGTAGACCTTGTAAGTCTACTCAAACAGCATTCAAACACCCTGTCAGAGCTTTTGTTCCACCAGAATTTTTTTGTTGTTGGTTTGTGGTATGATCTTGACCCAGTGATTACTGTCTGTAGTCACCGTCTGGCCCCAATCCCTGTTGCAATTTAAGCTATTTCTGCTGAACCAGTTTCAAAGGGCTATGAGTAAGGAGATGCACGAAACTGCCATCCCTTCTGATCTCCCGATCTCTCTTAAGGGAATATCACATCTTCTCAGGTAATTGAATACAGGAATGCATCTGAGTAATCTCAGATGGAAGGCAACAAGAATCCTTTCATCTGCTTGTCTATGTCCTAAATCTTTTTGCTTTTTTCCTCTCTTTTTATTTAAAGTGTTAACTAGTATTTGTTTATAATTAGCTATGAATGTGCTTTCCAGTAACTTTCAAGTGGAGCCAGTTGGTTTTTTTGTTGTTGTTTTTTGTTTCTTTGATGGATACAAAGCCTTTTCAATGACTCATTAGAGCCATGTTGCTATAGTTTTGAGAATTTCTATTTACACTGAATAAAGACCCAAGTACATTTGGATGGCTTATTATTGGATACATTCATGGCGAGAAAGCTTTACAAGAGAATAAAGCAGGATTTATTCTGGGAATCCTAGCAAGACTCTTACATCCCTCTGTACTTCCTATGACAAATTCATAAAAGGTTGTCAGCATGAAGAATACCTGCTCCCCCTCCCCCATTTTCTAAGGTTTTTATGCATAGAGGTAAGAGAACATTTAAATAGAACATTTAAATTTAAACTTTCACACCCCAGATTCTTGATGATAACTTAGGATAAAGCATCCAATATGCTGAACATTTTCCTAGTGATGTTGTTCCTTTAAAAAAAAAAAAACCTGTGATAAGTTAAACACAAACATTTATATTGATTCCAACCAATTGTACTTCATAATGACTTTATACTCTCAGAAAACAGGAACTCAAATTATGTGATAGCTTCATAGATTATGAACAAGATTTATAGAAGCTCAGATTAAAACCTCAGTGAATATGCAAGGAAAGAAACTTGAACTTCCTTGAAAGTTAAAAAATTTTAAACTATAAAAGGTGATTTACTATTCAAATTAATACTATATTAATAATAAAAACAAAAAGCCTCATCTGAAGTTCTGTGATGTGTCTCAAGATCCAAACTTTCTCCACATTGCGCTATTTGTGTCCTCTTTTAATCCATCAGGCAGCAGTTTGGTAAGAAGATAGTTATTTTTGCCTCAATATTCATCAGCAAATGGTCCAGCTGCACTACCAAAGTTGCAGAGGCAAGGACTGAGAGAATGCAGCGAAGGCAGAGGTAAGGACTGAGAGCATGAAGAATCATCTACTGTAGGAGAAGACTGGGTTTGAGACTAACTAAGGAACCTGAAGGTATGCAAGTCCATGGGACCTGATGAGATTCATCCTTGTCAGAGGAAGTGGCTAAGCCACTATCCGTCATATTTGAGAAATTGTGGCTGTCTGGTGAAATTTCCAATGACTGGAAAAGTGGAAACACAACTCCCCATTTTAAAAAACGGAAATAAGGAAGACCTGGGGAACTACAGGCCAGTTAGTTTCAATGCCCAGCAAGATAATGGAGCAGATTATCCTGGAAACTGTGCTAATGCACATGGAATATAAGGAAGTTATTGGTGAGAGCCAATATGGCTACATTAAAGGGCAAAGAGTGCCTGACAAATACGGTGGCCTTCTGTGATGAGGTTACAGTGTTGGTGGATAAGGAAAGAGTACTGATGTCAGCTGCCTGAAATCATACAAAGCATTTGACACTGTCCCACGTGACATTCTTGTCTCTAAACTGTAGAGACTTGGGCTTGACAGATGGGACACTGGGTGGACATAAAATTGGCTGGATGTTTGCACTCCAGAGTTTTGCGGTTAACAGTTCAATGTCCAAGTAGAAAGCAGTGACAAGTGGCATTACTCAGAGGTTGGTACTGGGACCAGCAGTTTTGAACAGCTTTGTCAGCGACACGGACAGTGGGATTGAGTGCACACTCGGGAAATCTGCCAATGACACCAAACTGTGTGGCGCAGTCAACACGCTGGAGGGAAGGGATGCCATCCAGAGAGACCTGGACAGGCCTGAGAGGTGGGTCTGCGGCAACCTCATGAAGTCCAATAAAGCCAAATGAAAGGTCCTGCACCCCAGTCAGGCCAATCCTAAGTAAAAACACAGGTTAGGCAGAGAACAGACTGAGAACAGAGCAGAGGAGTAAGACTTGGGGGTGTTGGTCGATGAGGTGCTCAGCATGACTGGCAATGCACACTCACAGCCCCGAAAGCCAACCGTGTCGTGGGCTGCATCAAAAGCAGTGCGGCGGCCAGCAGGTCAAGGGAGGTTATCCTCTCCCTGCACTCTGCTCTCAGGAGACCCCACTTGGGGTACTATGTCCAGCTCCGGGGCCCTGAACCTAAGCAGGACATGAACCTGTTGGAGCAAGTACATAGAAGATGATAAAAAGGATGGAACACCTCTTCTATAAAGACAGGAGAAAATGAAAGCTTTGGGGCCACCTTACAGCAAACTTCCAGTACCTAAAGGGGGCTTGCAAGAGAGGAGGAGAGGAGCTTTTTACAGGGACATTTAATGAGAGGACAAGGGGAAATGGCTTCAAACTGAAAGAAAGTACATTTACATTAGATCTAAGAAATAAATTCTCCACTGTGAGAGTGGTGAGACACTGGCACAGGTTGCCTAGAGAGTTTGTGGATGTCCCATCCCTGGAAGTGTTCAGAGCCGGGTTGGACGGGGCTCTGAGCAACCTGGTCTAGTGGAAGGTGTCCCTGCCCATGGCAGGGGGATGGAATTAGATGATTCTTAAGGTCCCCTCCAACCCAAACCATTCTCCAATTTGTCAGCCTTTGAAGGGTGACAGATCTTCTGTCAGCTGAATTGAGGGACAGAGAAGGGGAACGCAAACCCAACACTTAAAAAAGCCCCAAAACATAACAAAAACCAAAAACCCCAGGAAATCATCATACTTAGTTATGTGTATTTAGCGACTACTCACTGCAGTGTCATGTCACATTCACAGAAGTAAAATACATTGTATTTCATGTGCAGCTTTGAGCTCCTCACTCGATTTTCCCTGCTACTGATCTTACATCCTACACTGCTGAAAGGTCTCAGTCAGGTCAGGACTAGGCAGGAAACAGATGTGCAGTTAGCAAGCATATCTATGACTAAATATATGTTATTAGGTACAGTAACGGTACAGCAAGAGAATTCAGGCCTGATTGAAGAGGAAGGCTGTTCTTCTGTGAGCCTGGACTCCACAGCGCTGAACAACATGTGTCATTGTGATTAGGGCTCATGAAGGAGCTAAGTGCTCTTAAGCTTTAATGTCCTCTTATTTTTCATTCTCCACCCCAAGAACTATGTCATAAAAGAAATCTTATTTGAATGCATTTTTACAGGAGAAGAGATTTAAAATGTGAATTATTTTCTGCCCTCCCCAACTATCCACAAGGTTTTTGGTAATTTTTTTCAGAAGATATTTTTTTTTCAGGGTATTTTGAGTTGG
Source organism: Dasyornis broadbenti (assembly GCA_013397935.1). Taxonomy (NCBI): domain Eukaryota; kingdom Metazoa; phylum Chordata; class Aves; order Passeriformes; family Dasyornithidae; genus Dasyornis; species Dasyornis broadbenti. The sequence continues at coordinate 2,194,995 of VZRN01000486.1, read as the reverse complement.
ATGTCTTGTATCGTGCTATTGTGATACTCATACATTGATTTGTTCTCATGTGATAACAAAATACCATTTTTAACTCTACCACACCTGGGCTGTCTGCAAACACTGTGATGCGTACAAAAATGATTAGATGAGATCCAGTGCCAAAGGCACAAACAGCTGACAGCCCCAGTCTAAAAGTCTGGCCTTTTCATGGACTTTCATGGAAGCAAGGTGAGACTAATTTAGTGAAGCCTGTCTAGTGTTGCAAATGCAACACCATCTGAATTAGGATTGTTGTGTAAAAATGCACACCAATGGAGGTGCTGACATCTGAAGTAGGGACAAGTTTATACCATGCTGACGTTAAACTATTTATCAGCATTAAGATGTCAGTGTAAGATTAAAAAAATACTTTCAGCACTCAAAGAACAAGTTTTAAAAGCTCCTTCAATAATTCAACAAAAAGAATACTAACAGAAAAATGTAAACATTCATAAAATTAAATTGCTTAAGTTGAATTCCTGCAACTTTTGTTCTAGTGACTTCATGTTGCTCACCCTTCATATTCTTCCAACATTTTCTTCTCAAATGAAAAAAAATATTTTTAATATCTTAGTAATGAGTATATTTTGGTAATCATAATAATATTTAAAGTGAATGTCTCCACATAAATTACTAATATCCAACCTCCTACTGTTCTGTGCACTTTTTTCAAAGAAAAACAAAAAACATTTATTCATATATCTTCCTAATCATGTTTCAGTCATATTTTTCTCAAACTATTTTTAGAAAAATTATTAAGTACTGTGTTCTCCCTTATATAAATCAAATTATAAAAGCAATGTTTAAAGAAAATAGAATCTGCAAAATCAATCAATCTGGGTTAGAAAATGCCAGAATTAAAATTACCCTAGCAGCACTCATTTCGCAATCATCTACAATACTTCTGGAGCCAGGAACTTAACCCAGACATCCAAGATTCAGTCTGATGCTTTAGTCTCATTCACAATCCATCATTTGATGATGCACAGCCTTTTGCTACTTGACCTCAAAGAACAAGTCATGGCCAACTATCTGGTTGCAGCTCCAGCGATAAATACAACTCACTGTGATTTATACATTCATTTACCAACAGTTTGGAAAACGGGTTCCTGAATGCTCTTCCAGGCAAAAGAAGGAGATGGTTACAGACGCTTCACCCAAGACGACATCTTTATTCTAAAAGGTCATGGGGATGTGACTAGAATTTAGATCTGGAGAAGAGTCTATATTCTCAGGTCCAGCAGAACAGAACCTCGTGCTTGTATTCACTCACAATAGTAGAACTGCAGAATTTTGCAAAATAAGATTAGAAGGAACCAAAGATTGAATGGTTACCTTGTAGTCCCAAACTTAAAATCACACAGGAATTATTCTCATTGCTTTTAGATGCACTAGCCAAACATCAGAAACTTTTGTTTTTACTGCTGCAAACAATGCTTGTATTTCCTACAGCATAATGTTTTTTCTAAAGCCTAAAACTAATTATATTGGCTCGGCTTCTGAATATGATGTCGGATGTTTTGCTCAGATTTGAAGTCTGCAACATTTTCACAACTTACAGAATCTCACTGATTTCAACATATTGAACCTTCCCACTTCCCAAACAAGACTTACTATTCTGATGGAGCGATGGTTGTTGCCTCCTGCCATAAGTTTCGTGCTTTATCAAGCTGACAAGAAGGCACAGCCTAGATGGCATCCCAACAGCTAACGCCAGAGACTGCTTTCACGGCAGTTAACCACACTTAAAACCTGGGGACTGCGAATCATTTGTGGTTCATGCACACACAATTCTTTCAACATGAGCTGGCTAACCTAACCACTGGGGACAAGGTTAAAGGATTACTGACTGCTAATGAAATTCCTCTATGAACTGCATTATAATTAGCACCCTCAGCACTTCCCCACTGCCCCATGTGTCATAAGATTCCACCAGGACAAGAAGTGATTTCTGAAGCTTTCTAAACTGGTGGATGTGATCTCTCATGTGTTTGCAAACCTATATATCCACAACCACATATGGAACAATGGATGCAAGATTCCCAAATAGTGCTTTGCTTTCAATCTCTCTTATTCAAATTGTGGTAACTTGAGAGGAATAACTTAAAGAGAGAAAATGTGGCTATATACCCTATATTGGGGACATGTAAATTCATACTGTTTGGTATGAATAAATTTTCATTGGAAAAGGACAATTGTTTTGCTAAATTTCACAGTTACCTATTATTCACATATTGGAAACCCTTAGAGAAATTATTATAACAAACTATATAATAAACAATATAAATTTGAAAAGTTTCGTAGTTTCTGATAACTCTTCTTCAATATCCTCTTTTGAAGTGCATTTT
>VZRN01000486.1:2159381-2192574 GCA_013397935.1 Dasyornis broadbenti | reverse complement strand
TTTTTTTTTTTTTTTTTTAAACCCTGGAGAAGTTCAGAAAAAAAAACCCAAACATTTGTAAGAACAAGAAAACCACATCATACATTTGGTGATTTGGTGTGATTGCAGTATGTGGACTCAAAAAGAGGACATGAAAAGAAAACAAGGAAGAGAAAACATGGAAGAAAACAAGAGAACCTGGTAGAACAGAGGATTTTGTTGGAGGTTTTGAGGCATATAGACCCTCAAAAATCCAATGCATAGGATAAATCATGCTTGCCAATATCCACTAAGCCAATGTAGAAAGGAAAGCACATGTCATTTAATCTTCTGTTAAGTATGATCACTTGAAGAATGACCCTGAAGTCCCTCAGAAAAAAGACTGGCATCCTGTCACTAATTTGTATACCTTAATGCACATGCTGGTTATTTAGCCTACTGACTTGGACAGCAAGGCAAATACTGAACAGTCTTCATCACACATACCACTAGCATTTTCATCTAAAATCTCCATGATTCTGAACACGTGCTTGCCTCTTCCCCTTTAACTTTCAAATGAAATCATCTTTACAAGCAAACTAGTGAAATACAACCTTTTTTTTGTCTCTGATGAATCTATTGAAAGTGTTAACATTAAAAAAAGATTTTATTAATACATCATTAGTAACAATCAGCTAGACTAGTTGCAGTAACATAATTCAAAATTATCTACCTGTGCGTGACAGTAACTATTCTTATAAAGCATAACCTTTCTAACCCATTGTCGAGGATATTTAATTTGGTGTCCAAGTCTTCTTGCTTTTGGGAAAACCATTTTCCATTTTAGCTGCTAGCAACAAGTATAAGTGAATATGCTGTAAGTAACTCACTACTTTGAACTTTTGGGTCCCATTATGCACACAAGTTATCTGCTCTGAAAAGGCATCATATAAACATGCCAAATTATTCAACCTTATGAAAAATGCTTTTCATCTGAATTATAAGTGAAAACTTTTTCTGACTTTACAGAAACTGGAACTTGAAAAGATAAAAAACTTAAAGCTTGATTTTTCTTTGCCCAGAGCATATGTTATATAAACAAAAATCCCCAAAAGGTGCCAAGAATTGTCCCTCTGTTTTTCTAAATGATCATGTGTGCAGTCTAGCTGAAAAGACTCATCGATTATGTCTACATAAACAACAAAAGCCCTTAGAAAAAATATCTAGATCAAAAGCCTGTCAAACACTGAACAGGAAAGAGAAATCCTGCTTTAAACATGGCCTCTTTCAAGTTGGAATTCAATCCCATGAAGTAAAAACAAAGGATTTCATAATGAAAGGTATTTAAATTACTTTATTTTTGGAACTTAACCAGGGATTCTTTTTTGCTATATGTTAACCTTTGTCTTTCTTACACTGGGACAGAATTCTGCATAATATGGTTTTAAAAAAATGTAGAAATTGTTTAGTCACAGTTTACTGTGTTCACAATACACATTTCCAATTATTTTCATCAAAATGAGACAGTGATATTTTTACTGATATTATGGGTTTCTCCTTTTGTCAACCACCCAACAGTATACACTATTAATATGGGAACACAGCAAAGTTCTTGATGGTTGTGATGGATATCTTTTTTCTTTTCTTTTTCCTCACTCTCCTTAAGTACAGACATGTAATTACAAAGGAAACTGCATGTCCTTGCAAAAACAGAACACTATATAGCTTATATAAAAATATAGTCTGGAAAGTGTAGTCAGAAATCATAAAATAAGCTAAAGTATAAAGTTAGGTACTTTTAAAATTATGGTTTCTAAAAGAAATAACACAAATTTAACAGATAGTTGTCTGCTGAAATATAATCATATAATCATAGAATGGTTTGGGTTGGAAGGGACCTTAAAAATCACCTAGTTCCAACCCCTCTGCCATGGACAAGGACATCTTTCTCCAGACCAGGTTCTCAGAGCTCCATCCAACCTGGCCCTGAACACTTCAAGGGATAATCCTCATGTTTGATTTTTTACTCTGTTAATCAGGTTAATATGCAAACATGTGACATGATTTACAGTATGCCAATAGTGATATCTTTTAGACAAACTTATGATTTGAATGTCCCCTATCGATACATAAAAGACAATAATATAAACCTAATGTAAAACACTTGCTACATGTTCAATCGTACCACTGCTGTAATATTTATATGCCATATACATAATCAGAATCCAGTTTTAAATCTGTTCCTACCTACTGTTGCTGGAGACAACATCCTGTTAGTCAGGTTTGGCTAGTAGACAATTGTCTTAGAAAACATCAGTCCACATTTGATGATTCAAAATACTGGGTGTGCTCAATTTATTCCCTGTAATTGAAAGTCCTATAGCATGGATCAGTACGCAGTAGAGCACGTGAGCAGCATAGTCTCCTTTAACCAAAAAACCATCATAAGGTTCTATAGGTACCCCAATTATAATGTTTGGATAGATAGTCATCTTGCATACTCTGACCAGGAAGGGATACGTGCATATCTGACCGGCCTCGCAAACACAAAACACATTCAGTTAATAACGATTTCTATATATGGTAGATCTTTAACACATCTCTAGGCTAATGAATTAATGAATCAGCACTAGAAACTGAATTTTCACATAATTTGCCTATTCAGGAGACAACAGGTCTGCCTTCAATTATAAAATGCAGTATCAAAGCAGATGGAACAGCAAAATGTTAAAATTACGCTGGTATGCTCACCAGGGCATTTTAATCCTGATGCATTGAATTCTGACTTGTATTAAAAAGGGAATTGGTAAATGCTGAGTAGTATTTCAAGAGATGCTCTGATACACCGTTAGTCAAAAACTAAAGTTATCCATATTCCCTATAATCTTGTCAAAGAAAGGCCTAGTAAATCATAGTCTATTCATTTTTAAAGTGTTTTCCTTCTAATGCTTATGATGCAGTTGGTCCTGGATATTTCTAATATATTTTCTCTTGCAGTGTTATCCATTAATCACATCCAAGTATTTCATATGGATTTGCAGTATATCTGGAAAACCTTTAACTCTTTTTGCTATACTTATTCCACATTTTTAGTGCACACAAAAGAATTATCTCTTTGGAAAGAAGTTAATGAAACAGATCCAGCTTCAATAATTTTTCAAGGAACAAAGGCTGTAAATTTGTTTTCTACTGGAATGTTGAACTTAGAAGATCACATACTCAAGCCAATAGCATTTGTCTTTGCTGTCATGCAAAAGAGAGTGAGTCACCTACAGTACAAGGGAATCGTTTTGCAAATCTGTTAGAACTGTGTGGCATCTGATTAAACTAATCCATGTCTTTCTATGATGCCAAAATAAACAGTCCCTTTCCCACAACGTATAAACATTGTTCCCATAACTTTCCTTTGAAATGTCATGAAAAGGTTAAGTGACGTTTCATTATTTACCTTGACTAATGAATTGCTCCATGTTGTCTTTGAAGGGCTGTAGGTGTTCTTCTAGTGATAGCTGATAAACTTTTGCTGCTTCTGTCTCACATGCTGAAATTGAAGTAACAGATTATTTTAGGATGATACATCATAGCATGGATCTGCATACTGCAATAAAAGACACTTTAATTCATAGCCAGTGAAACTGCTGGAATCTTGTGCCTCAAACATATTACAAATACAAACACTGTGATGGTAATAGAATCAGGAACAGTTATGTTCCCAGTTAAATAGTTTTATATGCAGGTAATTTGTGGCCAGTGTGAGAGTTTAAACGAGTGGTAGAAAAAATTAACAAAAAAGTATTCAATTGTTTTGAGGGAGAAAGACAAATTTAAGAGCCAGAACTGCATGGAAACAAAATTACAAACTCATATTGCAGGCTGTGTTGATATACATGGCCCGAGATAATAGTGCCTGAATCAAAATAAGGTTCAGATGCAAAACCTGCACCGAATAGTAGGAATGACCTTAATTCAGTGAGTTAAGCCAGCTGAGGGCTTGATACTTGATAAAACCACAGATGCAGCGAAGCATTTTACATTGTTCAAAAGCAATAGTGCAAAAGGATTAAAGTGAAAGATTGTAAGAGTACAGTTCTCATGGCTTGAACTCTAGGAGAGACTTTGAAGAACAGCTGGGTTCTTATTGCACTAGAGACCAAGACAGAGAATCTGGAGCCTGAAGCAGCCCTGACACAAGACTATTTGTGAGCAAGGTGGTACCATCATAATTCCATCGACAATCCCAGCTAATTTAATTTGGGTCAAGAGAAGACCTGAGATTATTATTTCAGGTGAATGTTAAACTCCAGTTTCCACTATAAGGGAAATCTCTTTAGGCAGTGATAAGTTCGTATACTCAGCAGAAATGAACCCTGCCTGATTCTGCCTCAAAATCTCCAGTTAAAGTATACACATTCGAAAACATACCCTTGCTTACCCTCCAGGCATTCTTTAAGCAAAAAAGAATTTTTAGTATGTCTTTAAAGACAGAAAACTTGTTAAACCTCTAAAAAATATTTTGAGGGAGCAGAAAGCACTATTCTAATATTTAAAAAGCACATATACAGAAAAGCAGACTGACTCAAATAACTGGTAACTCCACACACATGAAGTAAAACCACGGTGATAATAACAATTTAATTTTAATTACTTTTTTTTTTAAGCTTAGAGCAAAATGGGACAAATAATAGCAGACTTTTAGGGGAAAGATAAACATCAATATGTCTGCTTAGACAGGTAACTTGTTTATGAAGCAATATTTAAAATAATTTAAAAAAACTAACCCCCCAAAATATAGTTATATAATATATAATAACATAATTGGAAGACTGTAATTTTTAAACAAATGTTAGTCAACACGTGAAATAGGGGAGGGGATCCAAATGTTCATGAATTTTCTTACAACATACGACAAAAAGAAATAGAGAAGTTATGGACTATTCTGCAAAGGGAGACGTTCTGATGGTAATATACAGAATTTGCATTACTCTTTTCTCTTATGCAAAAATAAGTGGCATAGCTGAAAGAGGTGATAGAACCTACCATAACATCTGGTATCACCGAAATTCCATACCTTTTTCCACAATATGGATTAAGTATTTTTCAGAGCAGTACAACATTATACTCTCTTGAGAATGTCTGCAGCGTATATGAACTCCTGATCTCTGAGCCAACTTGAGAGAAGTAAATATCTTATGAAGACTCATACCCATCAAGAATCTTAGCCTATACCCATGTCAACAGGTTGAAGCAGTCCTGTTACAAACTGTGTAAGGAAATGTGGGATATTCTATGTTTTATATTCATCTCGTTACAGGAGACAAGAACATGTAATCTGGACTGTCAAAATGAAATGTCTCTTTAACCATTCAGGTACTGGAAGCTCTCACATAGCTGATTTGTTTGTGCACATGTGTGGTGCAGGAAAGGGTGTGCAGTTAATGATATGTTTGTTTCTCCAGTTTTTGGTGTAGTTATTTTTGTTCTTTTCTGCCCACACCCTCTGCCTCTGTGAAAAGACTAAAATCAATGATGTTCAGAAGAATAACAGTTCAGGTCCATTTATTACCCTATTCCTGAATTGCAAACACTGTGTAAATAATTTAAAATAAAAAAGGAAACACAGAGGAAAAAATATCCCTTTCTCTTGCTTTATAGACTAAAATATTCTACATAGCATTCAGACTTTAAAAATTAACGAATTCTGTCATTATTACCATACTAATTATTAGTATGATGCTTAAAACAAACTAATTCATCAGATGCTTTCTTCATTAAAGAATTAACAGGCCTGTAAGCTCTTCCTAAGTTTCTTAATTCTCCAGATCACCAAGACTGGAATTGTAGTCTCCCTGCACATCCTGTTGGATATAGCACTCATTCATCATTTTCTGTGCTTTGTCACCAGAATATAAACCCCCACTTCTTGTATGAGCTATTGCTATTCCTCATTGTAATTGAAGAAGTTAAGATGCTGATCAAATGAAAGTAATACAAAATGCTAGCTAGTTACCAGTATTTTTGCCCAAATGAAGAAATAAGATACTGAATAAATGCTTGTGTCGGAAGGGTATTTAATAACTTTTAAGCAACATGGAGATAAAACATGGAAAAAAATCAAGAACTATGTGAGAATACAAACAGCCTTCTAAATTTGATTTTTTTTAACCTCAACTTCATACACAAACACATTTATCTCCATGAAACAGCTCAGCTAAACATTCCAGATATCAAAGGAATAGATTGGCAAAAAGGATCTGCTGTGATGACTTTGTAAAAGTTTTGTCTAAAACAAAAGCTTGTCTGACTTTTCTTAACAGACTCAAAACATGGTCTTATCTTTCCTATTCTCAGAGGTTCAGTTATTCTCTCCTTTTAGGAGATGTGAGTACAGCTGAAAAACTTAGACAAAGCTAGCATATTTCTAAACTCCATTTACTTCAAGCAGATTTTAAATTTTCTCATAGTGAAAGAATTGAAAGATATTCAAGGCACCACAAATGAGACTCATATAGGCAGTCACAATAGCCTAGCACTAGGCAGAAACTTACTTCACAAGATAGAATTGCCCAAACAGAAATAAAGATAAAAACTCTATGTAGAAAGGTGAAAATTCCAGTATCCTCAAGTCCCAAATCACACACTTGAGACCTTCCAAAGATTTCGAATCCTAAGCAGAAGTTGGCATGGGCATAGACACCCTTTTCTCCAACCCTCTAAATCAATTTTAGTATAAAAGCAATATATAAACAATGGAAAGGATCAATAATACATCTATTTTAATCTCCTCTCAACATCATATGCTGTTACGCCATTTTTCAGAGAAGCAATCAAAATGGATTTTTGATTACCAGCAATTCAGACTGGTAGCTTTTTGCCCATTCATACACAGGTCTCTCAAGTGCTCCTGATCTGGAAATTGATATGAAAATCTGTGTTCAAAACCAATTTAGAGATTTAACAAATTGCAGTTCCAGCTGTATCCAGTATCTCAAGGACTCATCTCATTCTCTCTTTCTGTGTTAAAATACAGTTTACTGCATTTTTTTTTACTTGCACAAGTTATTGTGTTATCTTGTTCATCCTATTTTTTTTCTTTTATTTTTATTTCAGGTCAATATACTAAAAATATATAAATTTTCACAACAGCTAATATCAATTAAGAGGTATCTGTATGGAACAGGACAGTGACAAAACGTTTTGTGCTTTGTACTAATATTTTCAGGAAATGATTGTGGTAAGTGATGGAAAATGCATTGAGTCTCATTATCAGAAATACTTACTTTACCTTTTTAAAAAGGAGAAAAAAAGAGTTTTCAACATTTAGAATATCTTAATGCACATTTTCCAGCTGGTTCTGTTGGATGCTAAATTTTAGCCCTTGGAAGCACAAATCTCTTCTAAACATAAAAGATGTCTTTTTGAACAAAATGGGCAAGCAGATGACCAGGTGCTCTTCAGGCTGACTGCATTGTCTTTGGCCAGGATAACAATGTGCAGCAGGATTTTTCTTTTCAAACCTCCCAAATATAAAAACTAAATGAAAAATAAAAACAAACAAACAAAACCCCTAAGTGTAACAACAAGAAAACCCACCCCATCAAAAACAATAAAAAAGAAACTAAGCAGACTTATGAATTCTCTTGGATGAGTAATTAACAGCTTCATTAGGCTGTTTTTGTTAATTAATTCAGAAACCACATACATATCTATAGAAGTCTGACAGAGGTCAGGTGGATTTTCAAGATAGTTTAAGGTATTTCAGAGCACACCTTTAACAGAGACTTGATAGACTATTTATTTTTAAGCACTTATGGAATCTTTGAAACTATGCCCTAAATTTTCTGAGGTTCTGCATACTCAGACTTCCACAGGAGATGTGCCTGTGTCCTGTTTTCTGAAAACTATATAACAACATAATCACTGTTTTCTCAACTTCCTCAGTGCTTTCTGGATTCCTTACAACTGCAACCTGTGACTTTAAAAGAAAGCTTAGACTTTATCTAAAGGAAACAATGCTGGCCTCATCAAAAGACAAACTCTGATGAACCCAGCCACAAATACAGAAAGAGCTCTTAATTTTCTTTTATTTATTTTTTTTGGAATTGTAATGACTTACACTAAGAACTGCTGAGTCTTCAAGGGCTTCCATAGACAGCTCCTTGTTTGGAGTTTTAAGGACAGTAAAATATGACTCACAGATTGACTGAAAGCCTGGCTTTAGTTTACATCTGGTTTAGGTTTAGGAGTCTGCATGCTGCATAGTTGCAGCAATTAACCCTTTCAGTGATAACTGAACAAACAGCTAGAATTTGTAGATGTGCAGCTGTTAATGAGCACGCAAAAGTAAAGACTTAATTTGGTTAAAACAATACCTGTTTCTGTAAAGGTTGATAGTACAGATAAACTGGAGGATAACTGACCCAAACCGCTACTGTTGCTATATTATTTTGCTATTACCTTGAGTGATTTGCATTTTATTATAAAAGACTGAAGGCCTCTCTTCACCAGTATATGGATTTTATAAGAAAAATAAAAGATCTATTCCTTAATTATATTCATTCACATTTATATCAAAAATATTGACAGAGAATAACAAAACCACAGACATTTCAAAGTGTCTCAGAACTGAATGTTTTTGATGATGCAATGAATTCAAACTCTGAAGAACACAATTTTTTCTCCATTTTAATTCTCTCTCCTCCAGCTCTGTCCTCTCTTGAAACTTGAAATATCAGTGTACAAGCACATTAGAAAAAAAACTTAATTTTTTGGGAAACCTCTTAGGATACACTTAATCTGACCAAAACTTAGCTTTTTAAAAGATAGATCAGATTAGACTCAATCTAATCTTTGGCAGGAAAATCAGTCAATCCTTAGATTGTCCCTCTCCTCCTTTAGAAAAGGACAATCAAGTATAGGAGAGCAATCCGTTCCTTTTCTTCCATCTGAAATGGGGCCCTAAGTGGCTTAAGGCTCCTCAAGTTTGTTAACTGAGGTAGAAATTAATACCCTCCTGCTTCTGATCAAGAAGAGGCATTGAAATGTTGTCAGTCTTAGCCCCATAATCAGAACTGTGATGGAAACAATCTTGGGAATATGAAAAGGTACAAGGATATAGGTGGGTGTGTGAGAGAGAGGGGCAAAGAGAATGGTGCATTTTTTTTTTTTTTAAGTTTTAGCCTGAATGCATTAATATTACTTATGAAAGAACTAATAGTGGATGCAATCTTATTTTGCAAAGTAATCCCTGCACCCCAGACACAGATTTGTCCATGAAGAGGAAAAGACTGCCGCAAACTACAGCTCAGCTGAACTCTCAGGGGTGGGAACTCTTTCTAGGTATTAAGGGTAACAATTACTGAGGCAAGAGAGATGATTAGCAAGCCTATTAATGTCCAAACTTTTTCAGTCCCACATTAACACCATCCCAAATACAACTTTAAAAGTCTTTCTATCACACAATATGGTACTTCCAATGCTCTTACTCACACAGCAGGTGTTAAACATGAGAGCACACAACAGCTCTGCAGCTAGCAGGTCCAAGCTGAATAGGTAACTTTAGGTGACTGTAAGAAGCACTGAAAAACAGGGAACATGTATTTTTCCAAGATACTCTGGGGCTTTTCTTGGAACATACTTTTAAAATACAAAGTGTTCTGCAAATGCTTAACACTTTATAAACATTCTCAGTCACATTTATTCCAAATCAGGGAGATATACTGGGCCACACAGCCTAGCTTCTTTTGGATGGAGACTTTTCAACAAATTGTAAACACTCAGAATAGGAAAAGAAAGCGTCACTAGAAAAATAACATTTAATTATCATAATTATTGCTTGTAGTCAGTTTCCAATCAAATATATTAAATATGACATTATGACACATAAACAAGTACTGACTTCAGCTCAGTTTCGTAGGAATCTGCATTATATTGTACTATTAATCTCTTCTACTAGTCAGATTTATTTTCTGCCTGACATTGTTTCTAATTCCCTTTTAGCTAAGCTTCAGTGAAAGTTTTGCAATAAGTGACAAGTGATGAATTAGTTTCTGATTAGCAAGTATAAACTTAATGTTGTAAGGCTAGAATACTAACGTGTAGCCAAAGAATAGCTTCTAAACATTTTTAACTTGCCATAATTTTATAACTCTCAATGCCATTTTAATGTTGTAGTTCTTTCCTAAACTAAATACATCTTGAAGAATTTCATGGGCCACAAATCCATCATTTTCCTAAACCACAATTTTACCTCAAGAGAGTGTCAGATCAAGTAGAATTAGAATCTTGATTGATTCAATACATGTTTTCCACATCTTTCTTCTCTACCTGAAGTGTCTAGAAAAACATACTGATACTAATAGTTATATAACAGAGGTCCTAATCAGTGAGAGCCACACACTGCTCCTGTGACCCTGGATGCCCAATTCTCTTTACATGGTGAGTTGATTTAAGTCATGTGGCAAGTGCTAAAGTTTCTTCTGTGGAATGACATAGGAACAGAAGTCATTGCTTGGCATGACTGCATCAAGGAATGTTGCTGACAGCCAAGAGAGATCAAAAGCAGATCAAGTTGCTTAACAAACTGTAAGTCACTGAAGTCAAAAAGGCTGAAGTGGGAATCCTGGAGAGCTGTGAAATCTAGGAGCAACAGATGGAGCCAAACTCACTTGATTTGTTTGTAAGAAGATCTACCTGTTCTTTGGTCTTCTGTCTTACGAAAAAACCCTGGTATATAAATTTTAACCTTGGGATCTGTATTATCTAGAAAACAAAATTTCGGTCTTATTCATCTTGGAACAGGCACGTGGCATGCTTCTAAAAGTCTTTTGGACTTGTACTTTTAATCTGAAATATTAGAAGAGATTTTCTTTTCTAAGATTTTACAAACTGCCAAGGCATAGGGTTTATAAACACTGAAAAATGGACAATAGCCTTGATAGCCAAAAGAGAAGAAAGAATAGAAGTTTGAACATCACAAGTCCTTTTTCTCTTTAAGCAGTCAGCATAATAACTCTAATATAAACAATAAACTCAAACTCAAAACTGTTAGAGAGCACGTCAACAAAATTATTTTACAGAATCATGAAGATTATTTGTATCTGCAGGTCTCTGTGTCTGCTACTGATGTCTTTAGATTAAAAAATAGAGCAGTACTAAAATGAACTGCTATTGCTAGGGCTATGGAACTTTTATTTAATAATAACCTTCCTCTACTTTGTGGGTTTTCTGTTGGGTTTTTTTAAGTGACGCCAAAATTTTATGAAAGGATCTTTCAGGAATGAAATTTACCTTTGAATAATGATCATGGAAAGTTTTCTAAGACAGAAATAAAACATCTTCAGAAGATTTCTTTTCTGGGTGAACCAAAAGCTCCTTCTCCCATTGTAATAAGCATGACCTCACTGCAAGGTTTTCAGGGTATTTGAAACAAACATGAACAGAATACCCTTAAACTGGTGATACTGCCTGCATCAATGTTATGTGCAATTTTCAGTTTCTTGGTGACAAAGAACAAAACAATCACCCCACCCTCTCCAAATGGTGAAATCTACTCATGACAGCTGCCATCTAATTACTAAGGAATATAAGTTCAAGGTTACAGTCCACATTTCAATATAAAACTGTATTTCTATGACTTTAAAGATAGTGCTTCCCAGGAATAATCAATATTCATTTACTTGCACTGACTTCAAAAGAGTAGGCTCATATTCAGCATTTTGTCAGAATTTTCTCAGCATTGTACAGCCCTCTTCCTGTTCAGTCATTTAATAAGGCACTTACTAGCTCGAGTAACTCATAAGATTCCACATGTTCATTAGCAAACTTGGCAGTGTACTTAAAGTAAATGCAGAGAAAAAAACCCATTTTGAAGTAATTGTACCCATTATGTTAAAATTTGTATTCTATTTAGAAATGAATGACAGGCTATTCTATCTCACTGAAAAAAAAAAAAATCACAATAATTAAGCTATTGGAATATCCAGAGTTTATAGTGTATTACTAAAATTTACTGCTACTGCTCTTGTGGTAAAAAAATCTTTTAACACAAACTATTTTTAATTTAGAATGACACTTTTCTTTGGAAAAGAAAGTCAGCACAAAGCATTTGGCATCTCTGGAGACTGTTAAGAAGTCATGACTGAGATTGCAGTCTGGTGTTGAAATTGTCACTTCATATCCAGGAGAGGATGAAGATGCTGACGCTGCCCCCCAAAAAGGTTTGTAATAGGGAAAGAGCAATGGTGTTTGCAGTTATTCTTCAACTTGATTAACTAAAGAACAGACTGACAACTGCCTAAGGGTTGGATTGGAAGCACAGAAAGAATTAAACTGCAATTTGGTGGCAGATCGAAGCGTGTAATTTCCATTTTTACAGAACCCCTGCTTTGATCACTGCACAGTGTGGATTTATTCCACAAGAGATTTATGGCTGTGTGCAAATTTCAACCTTGATCTAAAATTATTTAACCTTTCACATACACAAAAACATTTTTGGTGAATTTGTGAGGAATAAAATCTGCCCACATGGATATTCGTTACCACGCACCTGAATTCAAGTATCTTTTTTATAATAATACTTTCCTCTGCACGTGCAAGGTTTGAGATCAGATCTGAAATTATCTGGAAGTTGCAAGAAGTATAGAAACAAGTTTTCATGGCTGAACTGTGTAATTTTTTCCCCCCCATAGATTGTTCAGGAGCAGTAAATAAATGATGCTTCAGTTCACTCCTCACTATCACACTCAGTGACCTTTATACAACCTTAAATATCACCTCAAAATATTTAAAACAGTTTTTTAAATATCCGAACAGAAAGTTTGATAGGAGCAAGAAGGGAAGGCCAGATATCATTCAGTGACCATGTTCTGTTTTTAACAGAGAACCTTCCATTCTAGGTTGGTCAGGGATTAATGGATTACCAAACCATTCCTAGAGGCATGGCATTTAAAAGCAGCAAGGCAACAGTAATATGAAGATCACTCCTTGATTTGGATCTCTCCCTCAAAGATTTAGCACAGTAACATAACTGGCTAGTTAAGCAGAGATTTTTGGCAAAATCATTGAAGATCGTGGACTGTTTGTGCAAACTACTCTTGTTTAACAAATTTAGTGCTTAGATCCCCAAGTTATTAAGAAATATATGATATATGTTCTTCATTAAAGTCTAGCAAATATATTTAAGTTTGTTGAATTAATTTAAAGAAAATGTTTTGTAAGAGGAGAAAAAAATCCTTCCTTTGCATATTACATTTCAGTAAATCCAGTTATTTCAAATGTCTTTAACAATGTCATATATATTATTTTATCTGCTAGATAGTATTTGGACCCAGTTATAAACTTTTTTTTTTTAAAATCATGGATATGGTCCAACACTTCGCAATTCTTTTTACGGTCAAAGAATTGAAATCAGTTTCCAAAAGGAAAAACTAAATTAGATTTTTGGTTTAGCTTTTAAACAGAAGATTTAACCTCACTAGTTTGATGCTGTTTAATTTAAAAACCTCTTTCAGGTTACGTACAGAAAATTATAGATTATTGTGTAAATGGTCATAGAGAAGCAAATTAAAGAAACAAACTAGTAATTGAGAAGTTAAAAATACACATTTTTACAGTATCATCTAATTTCTCAAAATTATAGAAACAAGAACAGAAGAGATATAGTGGCAACATATAATTAGCACTTAATCTAGGTTCAGTACCTCGCAAATCTTTCTTCATTTTGCGGAGATCTTTTTGAAAATCATCAAACTTCAATTGTGAAGCCTGGAAGAGATCTTGTGGATCTGGAAGAGGAAAGATGCATTGCTCTCTTCCAGCATCCTGACAAAAACAGGAATGAAGAGTTACATTGTGCTCATCACCTTTTTCTATACTAAAATATATAATTGAAAGCACAGAAAATATTTGTACACATTTCTTCACTTCGCCTAGTAAGTTGGGTTGCTTAACTTGAATTTAAAAGAGTAAATTTAATTTTCACTCACCTCGTCAAAATTACGCAAATAATATGAGACAATGTAAGATAGAAGACTTCTGCTGTTGTCCTGTATAAAAGAGGATAGAGTTTGCTGTGTTACTGAAACTCAAAGGTAAAAAAAAAATAAATCAGAAAAGGTAATTCAAGTAAATGAAATAATTAGTGTAAAAAATACTTTGCTGGTTTGGGACCCTCATTTAAAAAAAAAAAAAACAACCAAACAACAAAACACAGAAAAAAACCTCCCCAAACCAAAAACAAACCACACCCTGAAGTTCCATTTAATTATTAAGAAAAATGAAGAAAGATGTAACACTCATGTAACACACTCCTGATTTTTTAATTTTACCTGACTGCAAACCAAACCCTTACATTCTGCAATTTCCCAAGAAGGAAAAGAGAAATTTTTTCTGGGTTCACGCATACAAGTACTTTTGCAACACTATAACTAAAGAGAAGTTAAATTAAACAAATAAAGTTATTTTCCTAAGTGAAATTTTGGGGCAGTAAGATAGGGGGGCAGGGTTGAGGGAGGTTTCTCATTGCTTTCCCTCTGTAATCTCTCTAATGAAACTTCAGCAGAAAATCTTCTATTTGAAGAGGATTTCTGACAGAATTAAATTTTCAGTTATTTTCAGAAAAATATTTTGTAAGAACTTTTCTGATTGATCCTTAGCAAATAAACTGAAAATGTATCTTGCAATTGCAAGGCTAATAGTCATAATATTTTCAGCAAATTATGTACTAAAGTCTTGAGTTACCAAACTAAATTTAGTGTGTCTAAATTTTCTACCAAGCAGAGTTCTAAAACTGGTGATGTATTGTATCTAGAGTCAATTTGAAGGTTCAGCTAGAGTAATGCTGCCCTAAACATGTTGTACTAAAGTGTCATTCACATCACCACTTCCCTGATTTACCAAAGAAACCAGCATGCAAGAATGAAGTTCCTCCACCTGTTTAAAAAGGCAAATGGCTGGCATGGTCTCTAAAACTCAGGGTTAACAGTCTGCTAACATGACCTAACCCATCAGCTAAAAGATATGTGTTTAGTGAGGGACCAAGCAGGGAAACAAACTCTTCTTTTCCTGCCATTTGTAGAATTGAAGATCTTGAGAGTGACTCTCCAGATAGATGTAGGAAGCAATTTTAAAATCTCAAGAATAATTGCTATAATCTGTCACATTCAGGTAAGATTTTTCATTATAGCCATAGAAACACGAAGATTGTTTCCTTGTAAACAAAAGTAGATCCTTGAATGCAACCCCAAACTGATTAACCAAAGCCAAAGAGCACTTGTAACACACGAATTCCAGTTTAGCACTGAGCCAAAGAAAAACACTACTTATCATTCTCTTTACTGAGGTGACTACACTAGACAAATCTGGATCAAGAAGTCCTTTACTCAGGTGGCTCCATGTTCCAATATCAAATACAAACTCTGTAACCATGGTGTAACATAAAGAATGAATTTTGGGTTATCCCAAATGCTCTGGATGCCTATTCAATCACTTCCAGGAGTGACTTTTTTCCCTCACAAATATTTTGAATCAGCATAGAACTCTTTCCACTTCTGTAATAGACTTTTAAGAGTAAGATCACAGTATTGTTTCTATTACAGGAAAAATTGGAACTATGACATGTAGTGAAAGCCAAATGTACATCAAACTAGCAACTAAAACATAAGTTTAGGTATTTTTCTTTGTATAGTAGTGAAAAGAGATGGTTCATTTTCATATTTCTACAGAAATACATCCAACCCTAGAAGTGGGATCAGATAAGCACAGTAACAAAAGAATTCCCTTCCAAATGCCTTCATAAGCTTCACACCATTAACTCAGAAACAATGTAATTTTCTGAGAATTTAACCTTCTCAGGCCTTCAGGAAATCTCAAATTAACTTACGCTGCTCTTGACATCTTTCAGTTTTGGCAGGATATCTAGTCCAAACCCATCAGCCTGTCCTCGTGTCCTGTTTCCACCATTCATGTAATTTCCAAAGGCAAGAACCAAACCCAGAACTCGCATAACTCCTGACTCATTTTTCAATGTCTAAGAAACAGAGAAGGAAAAAAAATTCTGTTCAAAGTCCCAATAATATTTATGGTTAATGAACAGATTTGTTGATACTGTATTTAGAAATAATGCTTATATAAAGACTCAGATAAAGGAAGTTAATCGTCTACTGCAACATTTAGAAGTAGAAAAATATTAATACATAATTTCTTATGAAAGGAGAGTGTTATCTCCAAAATGGACACTTAGGAAAAAAAAAAAAAATTGAAAGTCTATGCAGTATTACCAGAGATTACTTGTTGAGAAAAACAAAATAATAATCCTTAACTGATGCTGACATTGGGAATGGTATATTTAATTTTGGAGAAAATTCATCAAGAAGTTCACTAAATACTCAGAACAATTACAACATTTAATCAATCAAATAAAAAATATTACATAGTAAACCATAAAATATTTGAAATAGTTTAAAGTTATTAAAATACTGATGAAAACTGCATTTTAAAGCCACATATTTGTTTTGCATTGGGCTGCAAAATTCCAGTAATATCTTCTGACTAGATACAACATTGCTATCTCTAGCTGATTCTAGATATCAATATTAGTAAGTTGTACATTTCTCAAGTTCAAGCAAGCACGAGGTTAGCTGAACTGACATTCCTTTAAAAAGGAGGGATGTGGTGACTATGAAAAGGGAAGATTTTGCCTTAACAAAAAGAGAAGGTGCACGGTTTTCCAGCGACTGATAATGGTGATGGCAAAAATACGATATAGTTCGGTAGCAAAAGTTAATCTTAAAGTTCACTTTGAAGTACAATCATAAAATGTTCTATTCTGCTATCCTTCCGATTTTTAATGAGTACTTTAATTACATAAAGTGAAAGCTTTTGAAATATGAGTAAAGCTTAACAAGATTAAATATCAGAAATTTAGATCTACTTTTTCACAGAGCACAACCTACCTCACACAGTTTCTGTAGCAATTCAAGTTTGCGACGGATTGAACCAATGCTTTCTGAAAACGTTGACTGGAACAGGATGCAAAACACACGTTCTGAAAAGTTGGGAATCAGTGAGAGTTCGTAGAGGAACCTTTAGAAGTGATTAAAGAAAATTATTTGAGTCACTGTCAGTAGGCACAGGCTTGGGAGGTTTTTTTTTTATACATATTTTACTACAGCAGAGAAAGTTTTCTGAAATGAGCAAAATTGCTCTTTCATAAGTATGTTCTTACTGTTCTGGCTTATCCAGAGATTTGGCGTTTTCTTTTTCCTTGGATGCCTTGCTATGCTTTTCTATTTTTTCTAGTTCATCTGATTGTGCTCTCTGGAATAAAAGAAAAAAAAATTAAAAATTATTGTGACTAGTCAAAAAACACAGATAAATATGCCCTTGAAACAAATCAAATTCATAGAGTTTTCTTGTGTTTCTAGCATCTGCTTATGGTAAAACTATAAGAGTCCACAGAGTGATTTTAAGTATAAGTAGATCTGATGAAAAATAGAATATCTTCCAAATAATATTATTTACTATTAGTAGTCTGCCAACTATTTACTCATTCAATGATGAACTGAGATAATAATCTTCATTTCCATGAAGTCTTTGAATTGAAGAACTCAAGAGGAGAGTTGTATTTCTCTTCACAAATTTGTTGGGTTACGTTTAAATGTTATCTGATGTTTAAGTATGTATTTAAATAATACCTTTTTTTTAATAAATGAAAATAATTTTGTATTGTTTACTGAAACTTAAGTTTTATTTGGGATTTGAAAAAACATTATAGAACAAAACCATTCTGGATTTATAATGGAACTATCATACATATAATACATGAGAACTACTGTATAATGCCTTAGAGCAAAATTGTTTTCATTTTTATTTTATTAAGCTAAAAAGAATTACATATAAACTGCCTGTTTTCTTGAAGAACCCTGTGGTACACTGTGAAGTCTATTCTTCAATATTCCAATCAATGGAAATGGAGCTTCACTTTTTTCTGTACTCCAAGCTATAGTAAAATTTTTTTTCCGAATGGTAGTACTAGAAAATGGAATGGCATGGAAAGGAATAAAAGTGAAATGAAGATTTCTCCTTCTAACCTTTCTTTTGACAATCATAGCAGTTTTCAAAAGAGATTCAAAACATTTATCTGCCCAAGAGTTAAAAAAAGTGTATCTACCTTTATGCCTTTAAGAAAACATTACGTTCATTTTTTAACTTTCTCCACAACAGAACTTGAAGAGAACAGTGGAAAATTATATTCTAATCACTTGACTAATGGCAAAAAGCACAAGATACGCTGTATCTGCACTCTCTCTTGAATGCTTTTGCAGGGTTAGCAGAAGAGGGATAGAATTGTTTCAAATTATAGTGCCTGCTCCATCAGCAGACTGAAAGCAGAAAGTTGGGTTTGGACACTTTCTGAGACTGTTGAATACCTTCCCATGTGAAAAGGGAGAAAATACTGATGTGAAGTAGAAAGATGAAGAGATTGAAGAGTTATTTAGTAAAAGCTCTTCAGCGTTTTTCTTATTATTTCAAGAAGTCTGGAAATCACTGCAAAGCCACCTGTCTTGAATGTCACATATCCTAATATTTAGCCAGCATTTCTGTGGATGTTCTTCAAAGGTCATCTCTAAAGTTGTCTGATCTTATATAGTTAATACTTAAATAGATTGGATATATTGCAAACATTTTTTTTCTCCAGCAATAAACTTTGTTCTCGACACTAAGAAATTATAATGGTGCTAGTACCTGTACCCGAGATTAACAGAATAGCTGAGGTTTGAAGGGACCCCTGGAGACTGTCTAGGTGAACACTGTGACACAAAGCAGAGGCAGCTAGAGAAGCTTGCTCTGTATCATGTCCAGCCAGGTTTTGAACATCCCCAAGGATGGAGACCTGACGACTTCTCTAGGCAGCCTGTTCCAGTGTTTGGACATGCTTGCAGAAAAAAAAACAAACCAAAACATAACAAAACAAAACAAACAAACAAAAAAACCAAAAAAACCCCTAAAACAACAAAAAAACTAAAAAAAAAAAAAAAAAGTGTTTCTATTTAAATTCAATTTCCAGTGTTTCAAATTCAGGAGGCCCACTATGTCTTGTCCTTATGTTGGGTATCCCTGAGTCTCACTCTGCGTTCTTTACTCCCCCTCCCCAATCAGATATTTGTACATACTGATAAGATTATCCTGAGCTTTCTCTTTTCCAGACTGAGCAATCCCAGCTGTGTCTCAGCCTCTCTTTGTATAACACTTCTCCAGGTCTTTAGCCATCATCGTTGCTCTGCACTAGACTTGCTCCAATATGTCGCTGTCTCGCACTGGAGAGGCCACAGCTGCACACAGCACCCTAAATGCGGTCCCACTAGTGCTCAGCAGGTCACTTCCCATGACCTGTTTGGTCCTTCCTTTATCTGCTTGTGCAAGGGAGAGTTAAAAGAAAAGCAAACTTCCATCCCTTCTCAAATCAGTAGGAACTCCCTTGACAATAGGTGAAATCTACAGATTTTAGAAATTGGAAGAATGCCAAGACAGGTAGCATTGTTCTGGTCGTCATGTCATCAGAGTCACAGAGATCTAGGTGTGGAAATGTCATGACTTTGTAGGACGAGCTATTTTATTTACTCAACTTACATTAAAAAAAAAGTTATGCATTCAATTTATACTTGTAAATTTTTGAAAAAGAAATAACTTTTTGGAAAAGTAAATAAATTCTCATACTAACAATTTAAATTAAGTTCCATTATTTCTGGTCAGTGTGTAAAATATGTTCTCTTCCATTAAACTGAAGAAAAATCACTTGACTTTTTTTTCATAACAGTTAAAGAGAACTAAATATTTTATTTAGCAAGGAGCACAAAACTAAATGGTTATTTGCAAATATTTTAGAATAAATACTGAAAGTACTTTCTCTCCTGGCCTTCTACGCCTAGTGAAATATTAGAGTGCTTATCCCAGCAATCTATTACATACATGCATGTTCAAGCTCTTAATGTTTCTCCACCAAATCCCATGGGCAAAGGTTAGGCAGACTCCCTATTCCTTATTTAAGCCATTATTCTCAGATTGTGTACGCAAAGAAGTAACAACTGTCAAAGATACAAAGACTAAGCATGATCCTCTCATGGGCAGGCCAGAGCAAAACTCAAGAGACATGGTTTACACTCTTCACCAAAATCAAGAAGTTGAAGTATATGGTCCAAGTTCAGGATCAAACCTGAATTTCAAGTCACTAACTTTGGCTCAGGTATCCAGAATTCTTATGTACGGATACTTTCAATTATGACAGAAAAGGAATACTGTGCACAGGTATTATTGAAGATAATTTCTCAGAATTTTTCCCAGCTTTCTTTATTGTTAATGACTATTTGTTCTCTAATTTATGGATGGTTAAAAAAAGTTTTTATATGGCCCTCCAGATTTGTCAAGATAGAACACACTTAATAGATATTTCTCATAAAAGTCATTAATCTGATTGCCTTAGAATCTCTTTGAATGTCACTGCTCTTTCTTTCCTTGAATTTTAGCTATATAGAGCTATATAGCATCAAAAATGGAAAAACTAGTACAATATACCAGAATTTGATATTGACTATATCTAAAACCAGACAGCACAAATCTGCAATTTCAAAATTACTGCAAAAATATTCTGCTTCAGTTTATTTATTTTCCCATTTTTTTCCAGAGTGTACATTTAGCCTGTACTTGGTCTTACCAAAGTTCATAATGGCCCTTTGTCCATCTCACAACATAAATCTTATAAATTTCCTGGTTAGATTTTTTCCTTGCAACAGAACTTTAGCTCTGAGTTTAGACCAGTTGAAATGTATGTAATTTTATTTTTTTGCAAATCTGACTTTAAAAGCTTATTACATATTTCAAAAACATCAAGTGACTTCTCTAAGGAATTCTGCAAACAGTAGCTGAAACAACAAGGATATACAGAGATACCCTGGCTAAAAATAAATATCATATTCTTTTGAAGCTGAGTCATCAGAATTCAAGTACAATTTATAGGCTTTGCCAAAAGATATTAAAGCATCACATTGTAATTGCTAGTTTTAAAAGAGAGAAAAAAATCACGAGAAATAATTGAGGAGAAGGTTTGAACCTTAGTGGCAGTGAAGAGTCATGCATTTCAGACTTCTGGATGCCCTTCACTCCTGCAAAGGCATTTTCAGGTTTTTGGAAGCATTAAAGATAAAGGCAGTGTGGACAATTTACCAGGAGCCTAATTATGAAAGTATATATGTTTCCTTTGTGATGTAAAAAGATTTGAAAAGGACAAATCCATAGATGAAAGATAATGATTTGACAGCATTTTTAATCCATTTTTATACAACTATTTTCATGATATAGTGAAGATCCAGCAGAATCAGACATATCTCGTTTCAGCGATACTTTAGCTACAACCCCAGCTGCTAAGAGGCAATCAGTTTTCAAAGGAAACGCTCACTTATTTGCCAGTCAGTACATTTTGCATCACAACTGTATGGCCTAACTGCATAGAGCAACTTGAATGAATTTTTCCTGCCTTCTCCCTCTCTAATTATAGCAGTCACCTGACAACATTGTTATTAGAGTTTGTAAAAGCACATTAAAGTAACTGTTCCACGTGTAGTTTTATCTATTCAGACTCTCCTATTAAAATTATCTAGATTTTAACACCTAACTAACTATCAACAGGTATTTAAACAACTCTTCACAAAGCAAGCTACACAGCAAGACCTAAGAGCTTTTTGACTGTACTGTACAATGCTGCAGCACCACAATCCTTCTCACCTAATGCAAGTCAATTTAAAACTATTAAATTATTGAGGGCTTGGTCTTAGGTGGGGTGTGGATTTCTTCATCTATAAAAAGTCACTAAGATATATACAATAACTTTGTGGTTTAACAAGAGTTTAATTCCACAGTAAACAGGAATTGAACCCTCGGGACTGCAGCTTTTGAAATTAGGGTGTGTTTAGGTTTGGAGACTGCCCAAATTTCATTCACATTTAAGAAGGGAAAGCACTATGCCAGACACATGCAATCAGAAAAAATGATTACTTTCTGAAAGAAGACTGTAAAACAAATGCTCCCATATGTTCCATACAGATCAAACAGAAAGACTGAGGCACAGTGGTATTTAAATATCCAGGGGAAAAAAAAAAAAAAATCTCAATCCAATAAATAAACTCTAAGAAGTAAAAATTAAGGGCTACAACGTAAACAAATGCTGCAAAGTTATTCCCACTTACAACACAGGGTGAGATTGAGAAATAAGGGAGGAGTCAAACATGCCAGGCTCTCTGGTACCACCCATTGCTTACAACTGTTATTGAACAATATTGTTATAATTAGTGAAGCTAGCAAGGGAAGAAAATGCAAGGTCTGAAGTGTTTTGACAAAAGGCTGAAAGGAAAAAAAGAAAAGTCACCTAAATAGAAAGCTTCTTTCACGACACAGTTTTATGAAACAGAAGATCTGGATTAAAATTCTGGAATAAAACCCTCTCCAAGTAAACTGAGGGCTTGATTTGTTCTTTGTTTGGATTTTGGTTGAGGTTTTGGTTGCGGTTTTGGGGTTTTCTTGTCTTGTACCCAAGCAAATATAATAAATTTGGACTGATCTGTTTTCCATTCAAAGCAAAGAAATATATTAGACATTTCAACAATTTCAATCTTTCCTGTGATTAACATACGCTGTTTTCCTCAATCAAGACTTTTCCTAGACATTTTCTGTAATAAGTGAAGGTAATTACAGAATTAATACAATGATATTTGGTTATTTCAATGAACTGCAAATCTACAAATAATCCATTATATTAGGATTCTGAAGTATATTAGAGATGACATTAAGCAAACATTTGAAAAGTATTAGTACATTATCAACATAGGAGGAATATTTTTTAAAATCAAAATTAAAAAAATTTTAAAATCATGTTCACTATAAGAGAGGGAAGTATGCAAGAATTGGTTATGACTGCAGTATCTATTCCATACTTCCCACAAGAAAAATCTCTCACATTCACACATATGTAACATATAAAATTAATTCAATTTTTTTGCATGCTAAAGACTGTATGGAATGGGATATAACTGTGCTGTATAAGGGAGCAGATTAAAAATAATGTCAAATAAAATACCATAGGCCAAAACAGAAATATAGTGGCACAAAGAAGAAAAGTGTTTATACAGGTTTGGAATAGGTTGTTGAATAAGTTTCCTTTTTGGCCATTATCTTCCTAAGCAGTGTTGAGCAACCTAGCTCTTCAGGGATGAAGAGTAAAAGTCCTTTCCAACTCTTATCAGATTTTTGGTTTTTTTCTGTTTTATTCAGCTTCTCAGTTTTTCTGTAAAGTGGACTAGAGCTTACTATCTCTCTTTTTGCCCCCTGAAGCGGATTATTTATGAGGAATTTCATAAATCATCAAATCATTCCAAAGCAGGTGACCAAAAGCTAAAGCCTAAAAACCAAACATCTGAAAAAGTGTAAAATTAATTAACATTATCAAAACTACAACATGAGGCAAGTAGAGGATCCAAAACAACAGCATCCATTGGGCTTCAGTGCCATTCTGTGGCTCACAGCTTCACGCCTCATATTTTCAGGTTCTGAGGAGGGCAAATAAAAAGCCTTCTCCCTCTTTCCAGAGTTGTCTAGCCAGAGCTCCATGTATCCAGGCAATGCACCCACAGAAAGGGCTAATGTTCACTGGCCTCAGCTGAAGGCAGGAACATGCTTCCAAGATCCACAAGTTTGAATTTTTAAGTGACTGGCTTTGTGAAGTTTTAGAGCATGCCTGAGCATATTCTGAATCCCTGATTTTACATAGCTAGAGGTCAAATCTCTCTGATTATTACTACCAGACATTTATGAAGCCCCTGGAAGTTTATACTATTTTTTATTACATTACCTTAGAGAAATTATTTTCTTTTTAAAGAGTTAAAATTATTTTGGAGGAATCCCTGAAGCAACAAATAATTAAATGCTACATTTCCACAAAGAGAATAGTTTCTGTTATCAAAAGCTTTTTTTCTTAATTGAACAGTATTTCTATATTAGTGAAATTACAAAGTAAAGTCAAAGATGTGGAGTGTAGGGTCTGATACCTATTGACCAAAGACTACCCCACCCAAGATGTAAAAAAAGTAGCAAAACTAATTTCTTTTTAGCCATTTAGAAGTTGATCATGTTACTTATGAAGAAATACATGCAACTACATAAAACGCACAATGGCATTTAATGCAATTTAAATATTTAGTATTTTCATAGCTTTGGGGAAAATAGTCACTTCAAAATAGGACTTATTCTACAAGCTTTCTGAATAGTATTGATGCCAAGTAAAATACCTTCACATGGACACACAGTATTCCTACATTTTACAGACTTCCTCTGATTACTCACATTCTCATATAGGGCTTGCAGTGTCTCTAGGTCAACCACAGAGTTGTCCAAGTTCACAACAGCTGTAAAAAAGACAAAAGAAAAAAGAGTTAGTTGTTCAGGATGATAATCCAGCTGTGAAAGAAAGACTGGTCCAAATACTCAGCAACAGTTTTTATGACCTACTGGTCATACAGCTTAAGGGTTTTAACTTTATTAATGCCTTGAATAGTGCCGTTTCTAAGAGTATGGCTGGAAACCTGGTAGAGCCAGGTGTCAAGTGTTAAAGAATTCATCTCCCTTCCCCCAAACACACAAACATGATCCCACGAGTATGGCCATAGTCAGCGATCAGAGATAAGCTTTACATCAGACTTTCATGGTCCAGCTGAAAGCATTATAAAAATTTGTAAATCTGCACCACAGCCACACACACACACTCACACAACAAAGCTCATTCCTGTCACTGGTTGACTTCAGTCTTAAACTCATTAATCCGTAAGTCAGCCAGTTAACTTCAAAACACCTGACAAGGGTCAAGTCTTCTGTGCACTAAGCTGACACGTTTAGTATGGATACAAAATATGCCTTTCCTGTTCCCAACCAATTCTGGCGCCACACACATGCTCTTTTTTTTTTCCAGCATCAAAAAGCCGCAGTGGAACAGCACAAAGAGAATTATTTCTATCTACCGAACCTGGATTGAAAAAACAAATCATTAAGAGAGACACCCTTACTCCCCACTTCTTTTAGGAACATTTCACAAGGCATAGGAAACAGTTGTGTCAACTACTGAAAAACTGTTCCCAGTTAATGCAAAGATTTATTTTGCAAACAGTGCTTTTCAGTCTTCCTCTTACATATTTTTGCAAGCACTGTGACCATTCACTTAAAAGCAAGATAAATTCAATTTTCCTCATCCAGATTTTAAATCTTGAAATTTAGAATGTTGCATTAGAATATATGAATGAATAATGAATATTTTTTATCATACTATACCAGTCTTTTCCTACTTTGCAGTTCATTAATTTGCACCATTTTTTTGTAATGGGCTCTGTGTGTGCATGCACTTGTACAAGAACCTGAATAATTCCCTAGGCGAGATTAATCTGGAAACTGCAACATTGATCAGAGATAGCAACCTAGCACCAGGTTACTTTTTGTCCTATAGATCAATGTCCTTAGCTGTCACAGAGAAATTCTGTATATACCTAAAGACTACAGAATATAATTCAAGCTCATGTATTTCTGATTGCTCTAAAGCATCCAGAGATACCACTCTGAGTCTGGTACTCATCATGTTTCCCCTTTCCACGCCTGAGACATCATTTGAGTTGCAGTATAAGAAAATTATAAACAAAAAAGTGTTGATCTTGACTAAACTAAGCAGGCCACGCTGTGTCTCTACGCAAACTACAAAGCTAATTTTCAGGACTAAAGCAAAAAATAATTTTAAAATTCTTTATTTTTTCAGAAATAATATATTTTTCAATTTTTCCCTTACCAGAAAGCAATGTAACAGATAATGCCAATGTAACAGTTAACAGTTCAGGAAGCAACATGTTTTTTCTGGTTTTTTTTTTGGGGGAGGGGGCACAAGCAAAAAGCTGCTACTAATTATTGGGGATATTTTTAGACTTCCCTCCCCCATCCAAGTGTAATAATTGTTGCAACACAGACTTATAGATGCCCTCTACACAAGGCACTGTATTATACATTGTATTTAATAATCCCTGTTGCTCAATAAGACTCTGTGTGCTTAAAAGCATGCCAGATTTGCCTGGTAGAACTGGACACTAAAATTACCATGCAAATAGAAAGTGGGTCTAGGTTGGTTTGAGAGCTCTGCTTCAGAAAACACTAACACCAAAGCCTATATACAAACAGCTTTATTAAAGCCAGGATGTATTATGAAACTCAGTTTATATCATCCAACATTTCATCACTTTTTTATGCTTAGGCAATGTTTTCATATATGGACACACTCTCAACCCTTCAACTCTTTATTTTGAGTTGTGGCTGTCTTCTCCCTACTCCACTCCCACCCCCTTCCTTCCAGAGAGCGTCTACTCCTGCGCTAAGAAATTTAACACAAGTTCTTGCCCTTACTTTTGCTCAATGTTAAGATCACCCACGGATTACTCAGGGAGCAATAGAACACTTTTGTTTGAATGCTTGCAGGAGATAAGAGAACGCCTGGCAAACACAATGGTGCCAGGTCTGTGTACTTTCAACAAAACAGGTATGCAGAAGAGTGTACATACTTCAGGGAGCTGCTTAAAACAAATCAGTCTCAGACAAGGACATGGAGAAGTTAGATCCTAGGATGAATCCTTCAAGTCTCCTCCTCCAAGGAGAAATATATTTCTATGTGTTTCATCTAAACCTGTATATGTTCATAAAAAGCACTCCAACATTTCACTAGGATTTTCTCATGTTCACCACAGGTGTGCTCCCTGTACTCTGAGAAGTCGGGATACGAGCTTCTGTTCTTTGGCAAACCTGCAGCATTGTCATACAGAACATGACGGCAAAATAAATCAGAACTACTGCATATTTAGTTCCATTATCTAGACAATTTGAATTGAAAAAACAATGAAGTTTCCTTATGTAGCCAAGCTTACTAGCTAAACATGCCCCCTACAATCAGCATGACTACACAAATATCTAACCAAAGGATTCCATATGTGGTGGCAATATAATGATGAAACACAGACAAAGATTAATTTCCTCATAAGAAAATATTTTTAGCCATGCTACAATTCCAGTATACTTTGATACAAACAACTGTAGAAGGATTTGTATTAATCTTGCATTTGCTGGATATTTTCACCCATGTCACTACTTTTTTTCTGGTTTCAAATTTGACATTGACATTTCCTGGCCTTGACTATTATGAAAGTGAATAATTGGCTTTTGCTTTAATACAAAACTTTATTTTAATTACATCAGACCCAGGCATTTAGTTCTTACTGTCAAGATTTCATAGTTTTGTTATTTTCTTGCGTTCCTGTTGCCATTGCTGCCAATAAAACCAGCACCAGTTTCAAGCCCTGTAAAATTATTTGATGTACATATATATAATTGTGTATATATACAGATATATAGATATGATTAAATCAAATTTGAACCAAGTATGCCCAGATATGCATAGAAAAAAATAAAAGGATTTACAAACCAACAATTTCTTTTTCATTTTAAGCAAGCTGTGGTCAACAGGTGATTACAAAAAATCCACCCGGTAAAATGAGGGGCCAAGGATCAATCACAAATGATTACTTGATACTCTAGAGGACAGAGGAGAAGAAGAGATTTCAAAATATTTGTAGCCAAATTAAAGGGTGTAGGAAACTCTTGTTGTTCCTCAGCATTCCTGATACTGTCACTGTTTTGGTCACAATCTACATGGAAATGTAAACCGGTATCTTTGGGACAGAAATTACATTTTTATTAGCTAACTGCAGAATATGGAACTTTTAGCAGAATGGAAGAGTATCCTCTCAGTTCTGTATTTCTTGAATATGAACTGAATAAAAAATACATACACAAACTTGCATTAGAAAATCCTATTTAGATACTAGTTTGAAGCTAGAAAGATCAAAAAAAAAAAAAAATCCCCACAAAAAACCAAAGCCAACCAACCAAACAAAAAAAAACCCCAAACAAACAAAAAACCCAAAACATGCAGATAGACAAAGAATTATTATTCTTATTACTATAAATTCATTTTCAAATGTAGAAGATACTTCCCCTGACAGGAGGATAATGCTGCTGATAAAAAAATATCAGTGCACACAATCATATTCAGAGGCATATCTGAGCTGATATACCTTCTACCATATACATGGAATACAATTTAAAACAGAGACATAATTAAAAAACCAAAACCAACAACATAACAAAACAAAACAAAAATATCACCACCCTCAGGTCTTCGGGGAAGACAGTAACAAAGCCAACAACAAGATTAAACCTTTTGCCAGCAAATGTAATCCTGAAGAGGAAATGTATGAGAAAAACATCAGCAAGCAGGAAGCTGCAGGATGCCCAAGGCATTGTCAGGAAGACTATAAAAGGAAGTAGCTGTACTTTTTTCTTTGTTAGACAGATCATTGCTGCTGACTATTCATATATCTAGGAGCACATGAACTACCAGCTACCACTAAACCAAAGCAAATAGGCAACACAGGCACAGCTAACCTGGCATGAATCTAACCCCACCAATAGTACCACTCAGATAAACTGTACAAGAAAAGACAACTTCCCACAGCTATCCTGTCCTTGGAAACTCTATTTTGTTTCAAAGCCCAAAACTTTGGAATTTCCTTTTAAAATGAAAAGGCCAAAATTCGAAGTTTCCCACTGAGTAGAATTTCAGAAAGAAGAAAAAGTGTTATAAACCAGATCCTTTGGATACAACTTTTGTGTCATAAAACTCTCATTAGCACAATCATATACGGATGATTTTCAGAAAACTGGTATTCAGTTGAATTCTTAGTCTTAGCCTTCCCTTTTCTCAGGCCAGGTTTCAAATCACACTCCATTTCTCTGGCTTTTCCAAGTATGCTTCCTAAGCCTTTCTGTCTCTGGACTCCATCTAAAATTAAGTGTCTCCTTTCTGAAACCTCCTGGAAGCACAACTGTCTCCCAAAAAACTGACTAAGCATTTCCCAAAGCCTACTTGACTGATAACAGATTACAGTTTAAATCCTTATAAAGAAGCAGTAGCTGAAGTAAAACCACCTCTGAACCAGCCCTGCCCTACTCAGGTCTATCCTTCACAGAGACAAACAAGTAAACCATCCATCCAAGTTCTTCCTGCTGATTTCCATCTCAATTGACTTCTCTGTGACTCTGCAAAACCCAAACAGTATTGCTCCAAGAGGCCACTCCTTTCTTCCTCCTGCACATCTTTGCCCCTGCACTTTCACATCTGCTCTCTTTCTCCAGAAGAGAACCAGGAGTTTCTGCAAGAGTTGATGACTTCCTTGTCAAATGGCAGCAACAGATGGTCAGTACAGCAAAATACAAAGGCAGACTGATTCTTCTTCACTGACTGAAGGACCTCCTACTTCTGCAGCAACTAACCACAG
This sequence comes from Dasyornis broadbenti, assembly GCA_013397935.1. Classification (NCBI taxonomy): domain Eukaryota; kingdom Metazoa; phylum Chordata; class Aves; order Passeriformes; family Dasyornithidae; genus Dasyornis; species Dasyornis broadbenti. Next base: position 2,163,160 of record VZRN01000486.1, on the reverse strand, counting down.
TACTCTTACCACATAGTTCTGTGTGTGGCACAGATTTGGGGGTTTCACAGCTGTCACACCCTTCGAGACTCTAACATACAAGATTACAGGATGCTGGGAGGTTACAACTTCCATGGTACTTTTTCCCAGCTTTCATCCCCACATATTTCTGCTCCACTTAAATCTTCTATATCCCAGGAATATTACCATAAGCTGAAAAGGCATCAATCAATCTTACAACAGAAATTTACTCTGTTGTTATTAAGAAAATATATCAATGTATAGAAGCATAGAAACAGTAAGCTGTATATAAATAGTCTCAAAATTACTACACAATTTTGAAGCAGAACCATACCATTAAAATCATTAATTCAGAACTGTACCATAAAAATTTTATGAGGCTTATATTAATTTTAAATTGTCTAAAAAGAGTGTTTGGAAGAAAAAAAAGGCACTCCCAAAAAGGCATAAGTAGGGGAGTAGGTGCAATGTGTCACTTTGAATGATGTTCCTTTAATTATTATTTCTGAGTTAATTAAAAATTGTTTCCTCAAGAATAATGTACAGGCAGTAAATTGAAAGTGGTCAAACTCCAACATCATTAGAAAACTAGCATACTGGCAAAACCTTAAAAAATGGAAAATTCTGATACAAGAAAACCAAGTCAGATAATATATAGCTTGACCAACTTATGCTTTTATCAACAAACAGAGAAAAAGAACAGATAAAGAATGTATACAGAATTGTTCTGTGAATACAGAATGAAAGTCTCTGACAGGTATCTTCGGAGGAAAATGCAAGAACACTACACATATACAAACATGAGCAAACCAGGAAAGTTCTCAGTGTAGACAACTGCACCAGGTTCATTGGAATAACTGACAGCTGAACTGCTCAATTCAGAAGTAGAAGGAAAAACAACCACACCAATGTTCTCATCAACAGAAGAGCCAAAAGAGCCTAAGAAGATGATCAAAGTGCAATGGCTGCTTTTGCTGCTATACAGATTATGTTCAGATGTAGTATCAAGCTAGTTGCAAAGTAAACCTGAATTTACATCCAACTTAGTATTTATATCCAAAAATAAACTAAACTACAAAACTTTCATTCTCTTACTGGTTACACAGAAAACCCACAACTTCAAAACTTNCGTGACTTTTGGCATCATTCATCTCACAAAAGGTCATGCTTTTATCTGTAATATTTCCAACAACTTGACAATTACTGCTATTCTCTTGGGATTCTTCTTTATCTTAAATAATAGAAATGTGAATCTCCAATGCAGAAAGTTAAAGCCCAAACAGGCCTCTTTGAAATAAACTTGTGTTTATACAATAGTGCTAAAACCTAATGTCCCTGTAATGGAAGCTGCAGCAGACACACAAGGGTCATGACTGTATAAATTTTAAAGATCCTCAGAAAATAAGTGAAATAAAGGAATTCTTATACTAGAGTATATGGACTTGCACAACTTGCAGAAACCCCTTCCACTGATAATGGGTAGGTGGGGTATGGCTGCACTGGGTAGGGTTGGCATAAATGAAAAACTTCAAATTATTACCTCCCTCAGTACCTTTGTGATATATTTATCTATTAGGAAATCCTCTAAAGTTCTCAGGATGAAAACTTTAAGTGCACGAAGCACAAGGGAGCTTGGGAACTTCAACACAAGTACATATAGCATGGATCAGAGGAAAGACACACCACTTAGAACTGCTTGCACACAGTTTTACTGTGGCAGTAATTTACCTTGATCTAAAGCTTGTGTAATAAACCAGAACAGTAAACAAAATTTCCAAGCAGAAGCCACGGATTAAGATGAGCTGTTGCTTCAGATTGTTTTTAAAGGACTTAAGAATTTTAAATACCTCCAAGAACATGCACTCACATTTCTAGGAAGCAATAAAATAAGAATCAATTAAGTAAGAATACGTTTTGCAAAATGTGAAGTAACAGAAGCAGAAGACTTCATTGAAAGGAGTGAATCTTTGGCATGATTCTTCTCTTATAAACACATTTCAACTTTTACACAGCTATCCTTAGCATTCCTGTTCCCTAACTTGTATCCCTAAAATAAAAGTTGTATCAATAGTGCTTTTTTACATACATGTAAATAAATATTCACACATACAACAAAATATACCACCAGATTTTAAATAGCTGTACATAGTTAATACAAACAGTTACATTACATACATTTCAAACAAGTGCCTACTATGTTAAGGACAGCAGTTACTGATTATGTGAAGTCAAACTTCATACACCTATACAGTTTGTTTACAAAAACTGTGCAAGTTCAGCTCATAGAGAACAAATATATTTTGTTTGACTCAGTATGTCGCCTTCTTGTCTAGGCAGGGAAAAAAAAGTGGAGAGCAATGCTGTAATCCTTTCAGAATAAAATGTTTAAATACAAACATGATTGCCATTGTAGACTGTTTAATGTAGAGAGATTGTATTTCAGTTCTGGCTTTGAGAGGTTTGCTGATTTGACTATAGAGAGTACTTCAATGCTTATCTTAATTGTTTAGATAAGATTTGTTTGAATTTGGCAGGTGAAAAAAACATGGGTGTGGGATATAGGAAGGTTGAGAAAAGACTGGCATTTTACCAGACTATGCTTATTTTAAACTACAATGCATAGAGGAGCAAACAGTCTCAATGAACCTGCCAGGGGCGGGTCACTGGGGAGTGAATTTGAAGTGCGAGACTGACTGGCAGAATTTGAGATTTTAAACAAACTGAAAAGGATTACTATGATAACTCACAAAACACTACTTAAGGCTTAACATAGTATACAAATGCAAATTATTTGACACATTTAAATAAGTTAAAAAAATATAATTGTGCTTTATGATTATAGTAGGGGCTTGTTCTCTAGGTGAATTTCCTGACCCTTAAATGTATCTTTAAAGAATTTCAAGAATAAAGTTGTAATATTGGCATATGGGTATATTTCACATGTAAGAATTTCTGTTACAGAAAATAAAATTACTGCTATAAAAAAACCACAATGGTATTGGCTTTTATTTCAGTATCAGTTTGTACCAAGCTTTTTCACTTTCTAGTTAAGGTAGTACAGCACGCCACAAACATTTCACTTAGAGGTTCTCAAAAGAAAGCTTGTCATACCTGTCAAGTGTATCTATATATAATTTTTTTTTTTTTTTTTTTTTTTGGGGGAGTCACAAGAACACAAATTTTTGNGTGTATTTATATATAATTTTTTTTTTTTTTTTTTTGTGGGGAGACTACTAGAACATGATATTTGAGGAATATATTTTGGACATGTTTATATGACGGTATGTATTTACAGTGCACATTATAAAAACAAACTGTACAAACACATCAGCTGCAAATGCACATATGCAGTAGGTCTGGCATTGTGTATCAGTCTGTCTGAAGACAGATATGATTTACAGCTTTAAATTCATGAGTCAGGTGACATAAAATTTGGATTTTCTGTGTGTTATTGTTTAACTTTTCTTTTAGATCCACATAGGCTCTAATGATTTTCAATCTCTTTTTCAATGACCAGGAGTTCCACAGGCCAGTTATGGTACCAGTAATGGTGTTACTGGAAGACATTAGCAAGACTTGTTTGGAATACAAACAAGCCTTCAGGCTTCAAACTAATTGAGACTTTAACTTATGCGTGGAATTTTTTTCAGAATTCAAATTTGATTTAATTCCTCCTAATCTATTTTTATTAGAACAGCTCAAAGTAAACAAAGTCATGTCTAACTCTGAGAAGTGCAGTCCATAAGCAAAGAGACAAGTTTTTTCTTTCTTGCTTTAGG
>VZRN01000486.1:2116267-2159317 GCA_013397935.1 Dasyornis broadbenti | reverse complement strand
AAAAAAAAAAAAAATGGAGGAGGAGGAAAAAGACATTTATTTGGAACCAGCTGGTGGTGCATGCTGTATGTGATAAAGTTATCAGGGCAGATACCTAACATAGTTTTTGATTTTTTCCCCAAAAAACAGATTCTCTGCAGTAAGAAGCTAACTTGGGTCATAGCTTTTTTCCTCTCAATTAAGCCACAGTTAGTACATAGTTAATGGAGCCTCCAGTGTGTCTGGCTGAAAATTTAGAATACTTACATTAAATTATTTGTCAACAATAAATGAGCTAATAATTGCCTAGCTCATAGATCTGAAAATGTAATTGAAACATCACCAGAAAGAATCTTAGGCTTTCACAGGACTCTGCTCTCAGCTAAATGAAAATAAATATATCTTCAACAAAATTAACAAGAAAGCTATTAAAAATTAATCCTTAATGAAATCCAGGTGGCAATGCTAATGGCAGAACTGCTCTTTCCTGAGCAGACTCAAACTCACCAAAGAGCTCCTTTGATTTCACTCTTTGTAACGATGATCAATGACTAATCTAACACTCTCAAGGAGTGACTAGAAGTTAAAGTAATTTTTGGACTAGAGCTAGAACCAGTGTAATATCAAAAAGACCTAAAAAGGAAGAGCAGAATAACCTCAAGAACTTGTCTTTCGATTGAATTGCTTGATCTATTTAACTTATACAAAGAAAGTTAAGAAGCAACCTGATTACATACCTGCATGAGAAGACACCTGAAAGCAAATGGTTCTGTAATTTCACCGACCAAAAGCAGGAAAGAATGAAGGGCATCTGTAAATTAATCTGGCAAATTTACTATGGAAAAAATACTTAAAATGCTAAAAGTGAGGGAAATTAACCTTTTGAATGATGTTTCATGGGATACGTTGACTTCTCCATCACTTAAAGTATTTCTGTGAAATCCTAGACTCACTAAAATCAACTGCAAAACTTTCAGCAACTTCAAAGAAAGCAAAAGGTTGAAGGGTCAGAATTTCAGCTGGAACTCAAGACCATTTATACTGCTAAAATGTTCATATTTATACAGACTAATAGTTTGAGGCAGAAATTAGCAGGCACTATTACATAACTTGCCTTACCTAGCAGTCAGACAAAATGCTTAGCATGCTTTCTAAAAACCTAGACTTGAGCTGCATGTTTACCCTTTGCTAGGTCTCTCTAAAATTCTCTATTAGTCTTCTGTAACACCACCAAGCCTAAATCATTTTACATAGACTACGTGGAATGTTATTACCCTTTGATGATTTACAACAGAAAGTGCTGTTAGGTCTTTTAGCCATGAAGACACACATTATCATTCAGAAACAAGCTTACCCTGCTTATGGTTCAAGCTAGCCAGGTGTGTGTGATACCAGTATCTGTACTAGCAAAATTAATTAGAAAGCACTGCATGGAAACTTTCAGGGTTTCAAACATCAGGCAAAGCAGGTCCCCATTTGCCTATAATTGCTGTAAAAGCAACTGTTTTAGTCACAACTCAAAATACAAATTTTCTTAGTCAAGAATTACAAAACCAAAACATCTGAGAGGTCTCCTTTGAAATCCAAATTTCTCTTTCCTTCTGTCAAATGGTAGCAGTATCTCACTGAAATGAAATTACATACCCTCAATTTATTCTCCAAATCAAATTAAAATTTTATTTTTGGCACAGCAAAGAGTATATTGGATGTTGCCTAGTATTCTACATGTCTTCCCTGTCTGATGTCTGGATAAACACACCAGGGATTTCATCATATTAAGGCACATTAAGCCTTCCACCAAATATTCTGAAGTGAAGAGTACTAAGGAGCTACAGATGCTAAGAAAGTGATGTAATGATCTTGTGATCTAGTGACACCACGTTGTAAGTGTGGTGGGATTATGAAAATAATGCAAAAAGATTTTTGGCTAGGTACATGACAGATGACACAGCTTTACTAATTCGAATCACAATACTGTGATAGCTGAGCACAGAAGGATGCCTGTTTATGGTTTAAGTTCCATCTTTTTTCACACTCCAAAGCGTCTCTCAAAAGCTGGTGTTAATAATTCAAGGAAATAAGGGCTGGGATAACAACAAAACCAAATGTCCACGTATGCACAAAACCAAAATACGTACATTAGAAGAAAAAAAAAACCCCAGAAGTTATTTGGAACCGCCTATGTCTATTTATTTCAGTATCATGACTAGCTTTGGTCTACTGAGGACTTTAATATTATGAGAGGCAGTTGATACTGCCTCAGTTCAATGACACTGAGCTATATTTTGTGTCTAGGTAGCAAAAGCAATTGCAACTTCACCAAAAAACAGAAAACACATTACACTAAAACAGAACCAAACACCCATTGCTTGGGGAGGTTTCATGTGAAACAGTACAACAGAAATAACCCTGATCTTTCATTGCCTGGGGATAACACGAGAAAGAAGAGAAAGAAGAAAGTAGGAGAAATCCAGGTACCTCACAAAGTGACAGGTACAGGAACACCAACATACTGACTGCAACATGGGAAGCAGTGGCATCTCAGACTAAGTAGAAAACCACAATTTCCCTGGCACTCTTCTTTACCCTCCCCTATCTTAGATGATGAATGGGTACAGCAAACAAGTCACTCTACCATCTTCACATCATACTTTCTCTGCCTTACACTCGGAGCTACTGTTCGAAGGAGCTATTCCCTGCCTGAGGGCTGTGCCGAGAGACAGCGCCTCGCGGAGCCGCAAGGTCGAGCTCCTTGCCGGGCGCGGCGGCAGCGGCTCCGCTCGGCCAGCAGCCGGGCCGGCGTGTCCCGGGAAGCTCCGCAGCTCCGGCGGCGCTGGGCGGGAAGCAGCGCGGGTCGCTGTTGCCACCTGCTGCCGGCAGCGGGGACCCGGGGCCGAGAGGGGCCGAGCGGGGCCGAGCAAGGCAGGCAGCGGCCCCGGCGCTCGGCGGGAGCGGGGATGTGCGAGGCGGCCGCAAAGCCCCGCCCGGGGAGGAGCGGGGCAGGCGAGGCAGCAGCGCGGCTGAGGTAAGCAGAGCTCAGCGGGGGAAGGCCAGGCTGCGCGAATGGTGCGTGTCCGTAGGGTTTGCAGGCTTCTAACATCTGCAAAGGGAAGATCGGTGTTTCCTGGTGGATGTAATGGCTGTTCCGGAGGGAACAGAAGGGCGATAATCAGCGTGACGCTGACAATGGAAGGCTGTACACGGTGCCATAGCGGGTTGCAGCAGAGGAGAGACAGCGAATAGCGAAGGGAGCATTAACCGGGCAAGATAAAGCAATTGGTCGTACAGGATCTACCGCGTTCCCTGGGGAGAAGTTCACGCCGAAACAGAAAAAAACCCACACTCAGTGCCCTATTACAGGTCACTCAACAAGCATCTTAATAATGACTTCTAAATGGTATTTTACCATTTAGGTGTAAGGCAATATGCCACATGGAAGACATGATAGCAGAAGGTTTAATCTCTTAAGCACTTTGAGCCATCATTCGGAGTCTAAATTTTAGGGCATTAGAAATATTACTGAAAACAACTACGCAGATTTACCAAAAAAGGTGAATTAACACTTGATCTGCTTCCGAATAAAGTACAAAACAGTTGGAGACACCAAACCAGCCTTTCACTAAATTTCTCTATAGGACGAGGGAATTAAGATTTTTAGAAGTAACACCATAAATTTAATTTTTACAACCAGAAACTACTTTAAAATGAGAAGATAGTTGAAAGCCTTAAAAAGGTTGTAGGTAGAAGAAAGCGGAAAGACACTTCATCAGAGGCACAGAGAAAAAAAATAAGTCAACTGATNGCCCCCCCCCCCCCCAATCTCCCCTCATCTTTTCACATCCCCAGTACTCCTACTCCTCAACATCACATATAAGATTAAGTATAAGAGCATGGGGGACACCTGTAATAAAAGATACTCTTCAAAAGTGGAAATCAGCCAAAGAAAACAAAAAAGCAAAGCCTTGTAAGTTCAATGTAAATTGGACAAGAACAAAAAGGTCTAAACCCCAACTTGCCAAATGCATAAAGCTAGTAATAAAACTGCTTTCAAACACATCACATGTATGAAACCTGACAGGAAACAGCTGGGCATGCAGATAATCTGGCTGTAAAAAGAGCACAAAAGAAAGAGAATCAGAAAAGGTTAAACAAAGTATTTGTGTTAGGATTCACAACCACAGAAAAGGTCAAAGAGGTTCTCAGACAAGTTCTATATTGCTCAAGTGATACATTTTGGGCACTGTCTCAAATTGAACAAGCTTCAACATAAAAATGAAAATTTTAAGAGGATTCCTCAGATGATACTGGAAACTACAAACCAGTCAGTCTGATTTCTGTGCCTGGAAAATGCCTATGTATTGCACAGAAGAAACAGCTTTTTAAAAGAACATACAGATAAACCAATGTAATGAGAAAGCAAGGCAACACAATTTTGTAGTAGGCACTCACAAGCAACAAATTAAATATTAATGCTTTAATGGAATGTCCACAAAGGCCCAGGTAAGAATGATCAGATTAATACTGAATTTACAAAAGACTCCTCACAATCATTACCTAAGGCTTCAGAAAAATTTATGCTGTCGTGGTATAAGAGAAAAGATCTACTTTAGTTTAAAAAACCCCAAACCAACAAAACAAACAAACAAAACAAAACAACAACAAAAAAAAACCACACACCACAAAACAACCAAAAAACCCTATTAAAAAAAAAAAACCAATAAAAACCCCAAAATCTTCTAAAAAAAAATTACCAAAATGAACAATTTGTTTTCAAAGTAGAAATTTGTAGCAAAGAAGCCTTACTAGGACCTCTGCAGGTTATTGTGCTCTTTGCCTTAATGAACATGAGGTGTCAATGTTCTCAGATAGTAACACCATTTTAAAACTGACCACAAACACATACAAAAGGATCTCTGAAATATTCAGTGTCAATACATGCAAAGTAGATGGGGAAAAAAGAACCCAGACTGGAAAAGTCTGGTGATGCATACAAGATTCACAACTGCTACCCCAAAAAGACACTCAGATTTTTTTCATAGTTTTCTGAAAACATAAGCTCAAACATTAGCAGCAGTGAAGGGCAAAAAAAAAAGGTCAGCAACAATACAGAAAAAATAGAGCCTGAAGGAAGATGATGTGACATCTTGGCATAGGCTTAGGGTGCACACAGCTCTTGAAAGCAGCATGCAGATCCAGTCAGTCACCTCATTGGCAAAGAGAAGTAAGCATCATAGATTGTAGACTGATGACCAAGAAAATCAAAAGAACAGAAAACATGTATGAAAGCTATTCGAAATAAACTTTACAATTTGAAGAGAACTAATACAATAAGATAAGAGATCTACAGAAATTACATAACGAGCGGTCAGTGCCACTCACCTCAGCTTTTGATTTTTATTTTCTGATTATCTACAGAGGAGATCAGGTACAAAGCTAGATAGAGCTCCACTCAGTCAAATATAACATACAGTTTTGGGGTTTTTTTTAAAAGACTGATAAGAAAAATACAGTTATAGGTACACTGAGTGTAAAAAAAAAAAGGGATTTACCAATTTTTCTTGCAAGTTTTACAAAGTCCCCATTTTAAGTACCTTATATTTAACTTGTTAGCAGCTATATACATATAAGTGGCATTAATTTTTGAATACAAATTCTTTGTGTGTATAAATGTATTCAAATCTAACAAACGTGACAAATCACAAAGAGATTGTTGTGGCAAATATCCTTCTAAACGTTTTGATTTAATGAAAAAATGTGGCTGTATTATGGGAAGTTCTTAAGTAATAGGGATTTCTTAATTTTAATAAATGCTACAATCTCTGTGTAGCTCAGCAATGGATCAGAGCATGATCAGTGGAAAATACTTCTGCTATAAAAGAGAGACAAGGTGCTCTTTTTCTTCCTCCCCCCACCTAATTTTTACATGATACTAATGCTAATAGCACACATTTTGTTGCTTTTATGCTAAGAATTTTGTAATCATCCCTCTTCTGAGTGAGTACACAGTATACAAATGAGAAATATCAGCACAACTTTTTTTTTCTTTTGGCAGAAAAGAACTTTCCTGAAACTCTTCTCTCAAACTTTCAAAGTTAGATCAGACTTACATGAAACACACCCCGGCCGTTTCAACTGAAACAACAGACGGACAATGCAGTTACATTTTCTTACAAAACTTCTCCATTAAATTACATTCATATGTTCTTAACAACAACAAAAATCTTTAATTATCCAAACTATCCAATGTGGCAGTAATTAGTGCTGATTCAAATATTGTGAAGAAAACTCAGTATTATTTTCCTCATTTAAAACCCCAAACTTATCTTCTTTAAAATGCATTTTGCACTAGGGAAAAAATGGTATAATTCTAGAAATTTGTTTTTAAGTGTAAATTCAAAGAGATATTTAACATACAGCATTCAGTTCCTTTCTTGATGATACTAATATTTCTGTCCTTCATTACCTTCATGTACTGCACATATATTAAAAGAAAATGATAACTGAAGTTGTATTTTCCCCTTTACAACTGTTGCTACTGATTTATTGACCTTTGGTCACTGTAAACTAAGTATCAGAAAATTTTTGAAGGTAGAAAGGGGACTTTAAATACTCAGGACTGGCTTTCAGGACGTTCACCCACAGCTCAGGGGTTTATGCCACATCCATTGGAAACCCCACCTGTCTCCAACGACCTTTGTTGTCCTTCCTCCCTAACTGTGTCTGGCAGGAGTGGCCAGACAAGGGCTCCAAAATCACTGCTCGATACAGAACACTGTGGGCATAATAACAGCATCAAAGCAATAGAAACATCGGCAGCAATACATATGTGTGATACTCTAATTTAACTCTAGTCTGTATTCTATGAAAGTCATTTTGTATGACACACACATCCCATTGTTTTCCTTGCCGATAATTTCCCAATAGGAGCTTGTAAAGTAATCATAAGCAAATAAAACATGTAAGCATACAATCTAACAGCAGGCGTAATGTAATGAATATGGTAGCATAAAGTCAAGAAGAAATAGAGAAGTAAGACTCAGAATTTTGGTGTGAAATTTTGAGGAAGTGCTAGTGCACAAGACAGAAAAATGCTGCATCAAACCAATCTTTACTTGGGTGTGTCTCTGAAGATTCTAAGTAGGGGTTGGAAAGGCTATCAGAGGGGAAGTTTGAACCATAATGTTTTAAGATTTTGGGTGTTTGATGCACAATATTTGATTAAGGAAAAAAAGAGAAACATTTAAAAGAATGATTTCAATTCTCTACTGAAAAACCAGAAGTAACAGGTAAAGTTTCAAACTGTGTAATTAACCTGCACTGATTGCAATCACTTCATTTATCATTTATTTAATAAAAAAATGCAGACTTGCCACCTAACAGAAAAAAAAAGGTCTGCAAATCTTCCTACAGCCAACATTTTTCCCCATCACTTAAATGGACAGAAATAACAATTTTGGGCAGCATGTTTTCTTAATGCTTTCTAATATAACAGTGTCCAAATAACTTGATCCAATCATGTCCTCTTTTGTCTTCATAACTTGTTTAATCAGTAAGATATCTTTTAGGAAGATACTGAAATACTTGTTAAAAGTGGGTATTATGCGTTTCAAATGGTTATGCTTGTACACACACGTTGTTAGGAGTACACACACGTTGTTAGGATAAATAATGCTCAGATCACCTCTGGACTTTCTATAAAATAAACTAATCCTGAGTTTTATTTTCCAGATATCCAGCCGTTCTTTCCTGATTGCTTTCCATTTAGAGCATCTCTTGGACCCAGACTACGTGATAGTTCAACGCATGAATAATTCCTGCACAGAACATTGAAATAATGCAGTGTAACAGACACTTTATCATCCTTCTCCAGTGCAATCATTTAGTTAAACTTTTGACAAAATCTCCTCTTGCTCATCATTTCTACATGTCAACATGACTGGTCAAGTAAGGAAACAAATCCAAGATTTTCTCATGTTCGTTCGTCACTAATAGTCAAATAATAAAAAATAAACATTTGTTTTTCTTGCTAACATTTAAAGTATGTTCACTTCCTGCACATCTGTCTTGAATTCAGGGCAGAAGATATGTTTGTTGTTCAAAGTTGTACTGCTGTTAGCAGAACAAACTCTGCTGCAGATATAACTTCCAGTAAAATAAGCTCAAATCCAGATTACAAGGCTGGTTTTTACCAGCTGTTAGGTGAATCTGCCTGCCCTTTCTGTAACTGTTTTTCCTATTTTGTTCTTTGTTGAGGGCTGTAATATAAAAGTGCCTTGTCTTTCCTTTTTTTTTTCTATTCCCCTGCAGATTATCAGAGGGAGACAGGTAACTCCATCAAATTCTGTAAATTACCAGAGTCTCAGAGAAGGGGAAAAATCATTTATTAGACGGGGGTAATGAGAAAAGTCATCCAAAATTCAGAGACAGAAATCTCCATACTACTTCCAACAGAGCCAGGGCAACCACAAGGTGCTATGCAAAACCTTATAGAAAAATAGTTAAGAATATTGTAGCAACACAGGGCTTGGCGTGACAGACACTGTTAAGAGAAACTTACTGAATTGGAAACGATTACAGACTTCAAAAGAATTGCATATGCCATTTTTGACAGACATGTACAAGGCATGCTCAGAACTAAGACAATTTTGGTGAACCAAAGAATAATTGCCATATATGAAATAAATACTAGATAAGAATCGCACTGTGTAATAATTGTAATATTTAGCTGCACAAAATCCCAGACTTGCCTTTTTTCCTGGCTGACATCTTCAGTTTAATTTTTCTTTCTATTTTTATACGCACACACAGAGCTTTTTGCTATTCTTATAGCTCTTATTAAGAGTAGTAAACACAGAGGAGGATACACTGTTTCTATATAAACAAAGTGATTGGGGAAGTCACTAATAAACTTATTATCTGCAGCATAGCTGCAACTTCAAACAGTTGTTACATTTCAGGTGCTGTCAGACAACAAGAAATACCTTATTTACAAGACATGGTCCTTAAATGCAGACACAGGCTTAACATGTAATTGTATTTTAATGTATAGGGTGTTCACCTTACATTGCTCTTTGCAGTTAAACCAGAATCTTGTTGTATCTCCAATTTAAGCACACTTTTCATCTCTGAAATGTTAAAAAAAACCTCCCAAAGTATTAATGTTAAACCTCAGGTCTTTTCTCTACGAAGAAAATCCGAACTATAGAGGAAAAAGAGGTAAAAAATGCTTGTTTGGCATTTCTCAAGCTTTGGCCGTATCACGCAGCCAAACGCAGCAATATTTCCAGTGGGAACATAATACTGGATAAAGGATATTTGCGGTGTAGTGAAAATACAAAAGCAAGCAAAACGCCTGGATAAAGTGTTTTGCATAGTTGATAGATGATTGCAAAAAACCAGGCATCAGTAAAACCTTGCGTGAAATCAGAGAAACCACGAGTGCTCGTTTTTGTACTAATAACAGAGAAATGGCACTGCCGCTAAAGAGGCCAATGTTTCTTACAGTTCTAGTCTTGACTGCATAAAATAGATGAGAGTTCTGTTAGCAATTAGAATCTACTAAAAACACCCCACAACAACAAAAATTAACCTACCAAACTTTAAAGCACTACTAGAAAGACACACTAGAGTTCAGAACAAATTTACTATGATTATTACAACTACTTCTTCCACACTGTAAAAATATTTTAAAAGCAGACAGGCTCTGGGCATTTGTGTTACTAAACCTGTTTTCAAAGCTGGAAGCAGACAAATGCAATTCTACCAAGCAGACATTAGCAACCATATGATAAAAAAAATATCTCTAAGATGTATTACAATATACTGAGATCTTTTATTAAATGCCATCTGATAAAATATGCAGACAATAGTTTATCATTATTTTGTATCTTAAAAAGCAAATAAAAATACACCAAAAAACACCAACCAAAGAATATTTTATGACATTAAATACAACATTTGACTAAGTCTCAAGCTATTTCAACGTCTTCATCTAAACACAATATGATTTAAAACTTTAAATCCTAAATTTAATAGGTGAATTACTACCCAGCATAATTGTTTTTCCTTTTGTTCATGTAGAAATTGAAAATTTTTCAAAAGCAGTAGAAAAATACAACACAGTAAGTAGCATGCAAAACGAGCAATGGAATATCACACTGCATTGAAAGTTTTTCTTGCCTTCTGGGTGCTTTTCTGAGGCCAGTAAAAAAAAAAAAAAATTTTAAATTTCTGCAATTTGCATGAACACTGTATCCTAAAGATACACGTTATGTTTAACATAGGGAATATTCACAGGAAAGCTATAAAAAAAATTGTCTAGTACCACAAATTGTCAGGAGGTAGGGGAGGGGGAAGTTTCATTTGACTGCATTTCTTATTTATGGAAAACCATTGCTTGCATTCTATTGAGATATGAGTAAATTTACATGTCAGTATATATCAAACATGGAAAAACTCAAGACCACTACTAAAACCCTAGGCCAGGGAACAAAAAAATACTGATCACCTTTTTTTGCTCATCCTTGTCATACAACTTAAATATTAATGTATAAAGATGCAAATATATTAACTGACTGTTTTTGTTAATGCAGGCACTCGATCATTATTTGAATTTTTCTTAGTACATGCTTGTTAGTATATTGAATTTGCAGCAGAAAAACCAATATCTTATACCACTTAAAAATATGTAAAACCCTTTCTTTCTAATAAGGAATTAAAAACATTGCATACATAGAGGTAAAGCTAAATACTTGGGGTTGTGATTCTATAATTTCTGCATGGGTTCTATGGTTAGATCACTCAGAGACCTCTGCATAGAGTAACTGATGCCAGAAATACTTCTGGGCGAGATCTCTATTTTCCTTGCCCCCACCATGCAAATTTCTAATCTGCTCCTCACTATTCCTCCACGCCTATTTTATATTCTTAAAAAAAGGAAAAAAAAAAAAAAGAAAAAAAAAAGACTTTTAGCACCAACCATTTTCACAAATTCCCCCACCAGACAAAAGTTTTCTCATGTTTGTTCAATCACTTCTGCACAGCAAGGGAATAAGAGAACTATTAAATTCCCTTTTGCAAAGACTTTTGGTTTTAGAAAACAGCTATTGTAAGAGGAATATACAAAATCTGCACACAGCTCTTAGATGATCATGTGTGCTTAATATTGTAATAGGATAAAGGTTAAGAATAATATTGTTTGACCCCTTCAACTACTGACATTCATGCCATGTTATTGTTAGTGTTGCATGTTAAGCAAGCAAATTTTCAATGAACTTGTGTTGGCTTTACCACAGACACAGATGTTAGGCGGACTCCTTTTTTCATAAGGTTCTCATTATTAACTGAAACCAAGTTGAATATTTGACTGAAGGAAAGGACCATATCATTGTTTTCAGATTTTGCTCTATGACTTAACTGAACTACATCTGCCAGCTTTGGAAATACCAAGTACTTCTTGGCGCCAGTACTGGCGCCTTGCTCTATGACTACCATCTTAAGCGCTTCAGCTTGAGGAAGTCTAGTAACCATCAAAACAGTTTAATAAAACCTTAAAACTGTGATTAAGAGTTACTCACTAGCTGACAGAGAGCTCTCAAATTTGTTCTATTTATGAATAATTTCGCAAAATAAGCAAATCATAGTAAACTGAATGCATGGCCATAAATATGTAGCCTAGAAAGTTCACAAGATGTTTTTATGATTTATGAAGTCTGTGTTATACTTGAAACCACATTTATTTAATAGATAGGCTGGCACTTCACAGGATAATTCAATCTGCTTCAAATCTGTCCAAAGCCTTTGGGAAACATAAGGGATGCTCTGAATATAAATGCAATTCCACTTTTCACCTTTTTGCACTACTGTCTCTTAGCATAAATGTGAAAAGTATTACACTCCCCTAAAAGATCTTGCTTTATAAAAATGCTGTTGAAGATGAAAGAACTCCACAGTTTGTGCTAACCCAAATATAGGAAGAATTCTATAAAGCAAATAAATTAAATGTTATAATTCAGTTTTCTGGATATGTCCCAAGGCTATCTGAATTAAAATAAACAACACATCACTCTTTCTTCCTCAAAAAGACTAAAAATCTGTGTGTCTATATTATATACCACTTATATAGCTGATGGTGAAAGAGGAATATAAAGGTCAGAGAAAGGTATTTTCAAAAACAATAGTGTAATAAAGGCCTCATATTAATTTATTTTATATAGGAAAACATAGAAATATTTAACATTTACAGATTATTAATTATGTGATCTGACAATAATCAATAGTCATTTCACTTACCATGCTGAATGTCCCTCATGTCTAAATGAAGACTAGACATTAATATTCCAACAGCTTGAGACCTTTTGTTACTTAACAATTTGACAACCTGCCAAAAGAAACAACTATTATCATCAATCCGCAGGATAATGTACAAGATATTTTGCATTACTAACAGCATATTCAAGAAATAGTTCCTTGTAGTCTACATATACACCTAAAATGAGCCAAATTAAAGTTTTCTTCTGCTGTATAAATCCATTACAAGTGTATGTAAGTGTGTCACCTAGTTGAATTTAATCCTAAAAGATTCACTATAAAGGTTCCCCTAGTCTTCCTTCTTCATTAGAATACACACTTTCAACTTCACACTGATGTTACTAAGTGTATGAAACACGCTGTCAAATAAAAAAATTCCAACTGTGTCTATCTTGGAATTGCTTTGGTTTCCAAAACCACACAATGATTTCCATCTTTGATGTAAGTTAAAACTGTGAGAATTTGTATTTTATTTGAATGTTTGACGTAGTAGGCGCCAATATGAATTTTATTTAAAAATCAAAACAACCACGTACACATTGGGGTTTTCTTTGATCACTTTAAGGAATATAAAAGGTCACAAAGGTTTTTTATTTTCAAAATAGAAAAAAACCCCTAAAATCAAGCCATCAAAACTTCTTGCTTTAGGGTGTTAAAATCAGTGATTAAAATAGACTTTCATAGATGTTGGTTTTGCAAGCATAAAAGCAGCATGTAATTCCCAGACTGTCTTCCATAGGGCTCTAAGTTGTTTGGATTCAACTTGATGTAAATTTTATATCATTGTTAGGAGAAGCAAGTAATGCCAGGAAAGGACTCTTATCTACAAAACGATGTGATTCTAGATTACATACTTTTCAATGTGGGGATACAACCATTGCATAGAAGAAAGAGGTTAGTTAATCTACTTAGGTTGCTGAGTTTTACACTGTACTAAGCACACTGATGAAAATCTTTGTGAGTCACTTGGAGGAAAAAAGAAAAGCCAGATAATTAGAACTGTAAGATCAAGTCAGAAAGCATATACATATTTTTTCAAGTTACACGGTTCCTATTGTAGCACCAAGAGGCTGTATTATCTACAGCCACACCGGCTAAATTATTTAAAAATTAATTAACAGAAAAGAGATTAGATAAAGTGGAATTAATTTAGCCAGAGTAAAAAATATCATGATCCAATTCACATCTTAAAAATTCATAAAAGTACCCAGAAGATGTTTGCCCTGTGATTTGCTGATTCATTGCCAACTTTGATTTACTTACATTTTCAGACACAGGTTTGTACACTGATGTTTGAACAGCAGAAGAGAAGGAAAAGCCTGACCCAGAATTCTGCCACTGGAACTAGTGAGGAAGGGAAACTTGAGAAACTCACAGTGCTTACAGTATAGGTTTTCTGAGGATGTGGTTGGCTGGCCAATTGTTCAATTTTATTTTTTTCCCTTCTTAAACCTTCATAACCATTGATTATGAAGATATTTCATCCCCCTTTCCTCACAGATGCCAAACTAGCTGCAATGGAGTAAAAATACAGCTGCAGAAGCGCTGAAGTTAAGGGGCTAATGTGTATGTCTCAAACACAGATAGCTGGATGGCTGTGCGGCCAGCCGAGGATCGTTGGTAATGACATGCGGTGAGAAGTACCAGGACGTGGCTGGAGAAGGGCGCCATAAAGGGGTAGGGCAGCAGTTTTCTGGGACAGAAGACCTCGTTTCTGGCTCCTGGATATAAGCATGCCATAGTACAATGCAAATTCAGGAATGAGGCTGAGAAAAGGTCACAGACTATTGATGAAAAGCCTACCCAGTTGGGGGGGTCAAGACAGCAGTGACCTCCTGAAGCCCTCCAGCCTGTTTCCAGAAAGGTCTAGAGGAACAAACTGTGTATGATAACTGATTTGCTTGGAAAACAAGAAACTTATCTCCAGGGCAGGGAAAACTTATCTATAAATAGGTAGCCCCATGAAGCTAGGTATGCATGCTCCAGGACTCTAGATGTCCCATTAGCTGGATCAACACTGGAGCAAGGACTGGTGATCTTCCTCCCTCCCTCTCTCCAGTTTCTCTCTTTCACTCTGCCTTTTTATTCAAAACCCATCACTGCGCTTTTACTGGAAAATAAGGGAATAACATATCAATTTCCATGACAAGTGTATAATTTGCTAGTAAAACTTCGTAAGCTTTTTTTACAGACCTTCTGACTTTTGTCATTCCTCTTTGACCACGAGCCTCTGCACAGCTGTGTGTTCCCTTCCCTTTTGAGGTGGGATGCCACAAAAGCAAAAATACTGCTCATTAACTGAAAATTTTAACATTAGAAAACAAGTATGTCATAACTGATGTTCACAAGGTTAAAGACCTAAATTCAAGGCATGGCTCTTGATATCACCTGTTAAAAATTAGCAAGAAATTCCTATGCAATTGTCTGATCCATGTAAAATACTATTAGGAATTTAAAACTGAAATCAAATGGACTGAAATAGGATAGGGAAGTCAGATTTTTCTGAATTCAAATGGAAAACTAATGTAATTCAAAAAAATGTTATTTGGATATCCTGTGCACTCGTCTTCTAATATGCTATAATCACTCTAAATATGGAACATAAATTTCATTTAAGCCTGCAACTGAGATAAAGCCGGGTCAATATGAGATTTTCTTCTTGCAAAGAGAAGCTGTTTTACTTCTTACTGATTTATCTCTTTGCATCTACAAAAGGATTACAAAATGAAGTAGATCTTGGGTAGCAAGGTATGGATCAAATCTTTCTAACAATTAAGTTGCAAACTCTAATAGCAACCAAATAAGTACCTTTCATTCTATAAAAAAAAAAAAGGCGGGTACAAAATTTTGAAATGAACATAATTTCTTCAAGTGATTTTGCTACCAAACCATACTTGCAGAAAAGGCAGAGAAACACAAAGAAACAAAGCAGTATGTTACATAAGAAAAGTTCCAAAACTTCTCCTTGTGCATTCAAACAACATTGAAAAGACTGAATTTGGTCATGGAAGATGTTGGGGAAACTTGATTTCAGCTCCCATCGTTATTGTTCAAGTCTGAAATATGTTAATAGCACAACTTTAGCTTGCTGGTGTCAACATATAGTGAAAGTCCTTTGCTACCTTTATTTTGAACAAGAAAACTATCCCAAAGCTCACAAATAAAGTGAATTAAAAATCAAATGCAAACTCATTGCAAAAGTCCTATCAGAAAACAAGAATAGTCACACAAAGTGGCAAGAACTCATCTGAAGTAAGTTTGTACATTTCCTGTCACTCAGATTCTGCAAAAATGAAGAAGAAATGGAGCTGAAGAAGGATACTATGTTGTCCAGAAGTAAAACAAAACAAAAGAAGAAAATGGAGAGTAAAACAGCTTTGTTAAGTGGTCTTCCACAAAACAAAATTACAACTGCATTCAAGTGTGAAGCTACCTAGAACCAACTTGACCTTTCCAAAGGAAGCAGAACTACACTGTTCTCTCTTGGAGGCCCAAAGAGCAGGGATGAGCTGGAGTCTGTTCTTGGGATTCTCCTGCTTCTAATTCAGCACCCATGTATTATTGTATTTGCTTCAAATTGTGAACTCACAGTTTCTATCTCCCATCAGCATCCTATAGCTCAGAGAACAACTAAGGTCAGGCTTACAAATACAACAAGGGACCAACACTAGAGAAAAAAGAACCAAATAAACTATGTTGTTATCATGCAGGCGAGAACACGATTCCTGTCACTGCCATAGGACCAGACTTAGTGACCTCACAGATCCTTTCAAGTCCTGGCTTAAAAGTTTGCAAGAAAAAGAAGCTGTTTTTTCTTGCTAGTGAGCTGATAGACAGGAGAATAATTATTTGCTGAGTGCCACATTTTGACAGTGATTAGAAGCAAAACAAAACAAAAAACCAGAACACTGTCCCCATGAAGAATAAGTTATATTTGCTGCCAAAATTGTGAACCATGATGATACCGAAGGAATGACAAAGAGCATGACTGTCAGGTGAATGGGTCCAGAACAGCAATGGATAAAGAAGTTTCACATAGCAGCTACCAACTTAGTCTGGTTTTATTTAAAATGTAGGGTTTATGTCAACTTTTATACTAATCTCTATTATGCAGTTCATTCCCATTTCAGTCAATTGCATGAATACTAGAGTTTCCTCCAATAGAATGGCTGTAACAATACAATACTAATTCAGAAAATATGAATATTAGCATAAATGCCTAAAGCAATTCCCACATTTAAAAGTAAGACAATAAAATAAATCAGCTGCATAGTCTGGGCCTACAGGCTACAGACGAGTGACGCCATTTAAAGGCAGAACAACAAAAGTTCGATAAATCCAATCTCTACAAGATCTAAAGCCTCAGACACAATACACAGCTCCTTTTTAGTTTGGATTCTGGAACTCTGCTTTAAACAAATTTAAAAAAAATAAATAAAAAGGAAGCTAGAGATATTATCTGCAGCCTGGAGTCTAGGACAAACTTTCTAATTGTTGAGTGGTCCTCATTGTTGAGCAGTAAACAAACTACATGCCAAATTTGTTCCTGATTGTTTAACACAAGCAGAAACAGTCAAAAAGATATTTAGTGAAAGGTAATGCAAGACACATGTTTGATGAGAACCCCGAAGCAAAACTATGAAGATTCCCTTTCCCCAGAATAATATTTAGTTAATGCATGGAATTTTTCAATGATTCTTGCTTTCTGGTTCTGATTTTGACTGCCAGTGTTTAGAAAAATTATCCCAAAGCTCTCACTGGTTAAGAAAAACTACTGTACGTTACACGAAGTCACACACAGGAAACTCCACTTTACAAAGGCCTATCACTCACACATGCAGCAGAGAAGAGGCAGAAATAACAAAGTTCCAAATAAAACGTTAAGAGACAGGATCGAGGCAGTAATGCAGTCACTTTCTCTCTAGACATTGTGACAACAAGTCTTTTCTGGAGATTCAAGTCTATTCCAAGTGTAAAATGGGCAATGACAGAAGTGGACCCATCATATCTTTCCCATGTATACCCTTCTTATAGGTATAACAGAGTAATATTATACTCTTACAGGTGGGGAGCTTTGTGTGTGTCGTTGGTTTTAGTCAACCTTTTGTTTGCCCTTTTTTAAAGACAAATCCAGAAGTAACTTCTGGCTAGTAAAGGCAATTGTGAGGGTGGACACAGGGACTATTTCAAGCAGTGAAGTCACTTTGTTGTAATAGGAGATCAAAATCTTTTCCTTAATACCTACAAAGAAACCCCTAACCCCCCAAACTCAACACCCAGTCCTGGCTGTCTAACAATAGATCCATGCTGATGGCACATAATTATTTAACTGAAATTACAGAGCATCAATAACAAAGTATAATATTCAGTATCTCTCTGTCTCATATCCTAACAAAAACTGAAAATCCCCCCTAGAAACTAGCTAGTTTCTTTCTCCACTGAAGATTTTCATTAGCTATATCTTTGTCATATAATTTTAGATGCAAGTTGTTGACATGTTATGCAAATTAGTAGAGCCAAGCAGCCATGTCTGAAACTTAATGCTTGAGGGTAGAGATTAAATATATTTACTTTTCATACATTTTCTTTATTACCCTGCTGTGTAATTTCATAAATAAAGCTTTAACTGATATGGGTGAGAAACAGTTCATGCCCTTTTGTGCTGTTTTATCACTGAAATAGCACTGTTTGAAATTAACATCATAAAACTATTACTGTAGAGTTAGCTTTTACTAAGAGATTGGTGCCCCAGTTAATATTTATCATTTATTACATTAAGTGGAAAAAAAACCAAAAAACTTAGATTGCTTAAATGCAGTTAGAAACCAGTTAAGTTAGATAAGCATTGTGTTCCTCAACAGAAGGCTGAGCAATAGTAAAATGTCCCTTACTGAAAAATAAGAACAATATTCTAACTCTAAGGACTGGAGTGGCGTTTTATTTCTAGAGGTATTATATTATTACAGCTTCTTTAAGTCCAATTTAAAAATTCAAAAATCCTGAAACCATTACCTAAACTGTTGTATTGATACACCTTTTTTGCATCTAAGGCTTTTGAAACCAAATGAAATTTTAGTAACCTACTATTTATATTCTGGGGTGGAAATAGAGATTAAAATCTTAACATCAAGAAATTAATAGTGGACTTTCCACATGAGAACATCTCTAACATTTTTTCATGTACATGATAAATTAAAAACACATAGTCTGTGATTGAAAGTTCATTGCAGTTACATATATATCTTACAAAAGAACAGTTAGAGGATTATCAGTAAAGCTTCTAAAACTACTGTTCAAAAGTTAGGAAAGTAATCTATGCAAGTCAGCTCAGTCCATTCTATATACTTATTATGCTGACAGCGACATCAAGATTTTCTGATTACATACCATTTTTCCACTGTACCCATTCAATGTACACTGGCCAATGTTTGCCATGCAAGTATATTTTCATTATGGCATTTGCCATCATTCTTGAGTATGTTAAGTATAGTCTTTTAATCATGAGACTATCCTCTTTCTTCCTGCTTCACTAATTACAGGGCTTTTAAGTGCTACAACTGCTACAAAACTTTTTTTTTTTTTTGCACAGGTAACAGTTTAATAAATTAAGTTATTATTGACTGTGCTTATTTTACAAAGTTCACACTAGCTATGGAAAGGGTTCTATGAAAAACACCACCCAGCCATGTAATCAAAACTAGTATTGTAACTACATGGCACAGCTAAACAAGACACAGGAGTGAGTTTTCGCCTCTGCTTGGGTAAAAAAACACAGATTTAATGAGAGCAACTATTTGGTGAAAGGATCATCCAGGTCAAGGACACCCCAGTCTCACAAAAAGTTTCGGAGTGAACTTACTTTAGACAGCATAAGAGGAGACACAGAATCACAGCTAATATGCTCTATATTTTCAGCTGTCAGATCTCCTCAGTTCTTCACTCCTTCCCCAGTTACTTTTCTTAATCTTCCTTTGCCTCCCTCCTCTTGGCCCCTGTTGTCCAAACTATCAGTAAAAAGTTTTAAAAAAAATCTTCAGGATTATAGCTGAAGTCCCTGCTAAGCAACAGGAACAGATCTACAACCTGGGGTGGCAAAATTTAAGAAACCCTTTATACAACTAAAAATATATATCATAAAATTTCTCCATAATTCTGGTCTATGAAACAATGTGGACGTGAGCAAAAACAGACTTTGTTTTCTTAACATTGGCAAAATGAAGGAGACACAAATTGGGGAAAAAATACCCAACCCAACAAAACTTGCCGTCTAAAGAGCTAAATTTTGGCAAAGTTATAGCAGGGACATATAATCAAAGTCAGACCACTTTAATAGGTAGCAATGGCAGCCCCACCTACAATATAGGCTATAAAGGACTTTCTTTGAAGATTTAGTAGGCATTCTCATTGAGTGAGCCTGCACACATTTACAGCAGCTGAGAATTTGATATATATGCATTAACAGAGCAAAATAAATCACAGTTTTTGCTGTAGCACCAAATATGAGACAGTAAGAATAAAATCAGCTGCTTTCACAAATAAATATTAATACTTCATTCTTTTTTTAAAACTTCTGGAATGGATTTTAATGTGGCTTTCATGCAATTCTAGATGTAATATTGACTTTTTTTTTTAAGCACTATAGATTTATATTGTATTACTTGCAGGTGATCATGCTGAGAAAACAAAATTACAACCAATACTTGTGTAGGGTGAAATTAACTCATTCATTAACAAAAGAAACCCCAAACAACTCAGAACAATAACAATAATTTTACCACTTAAAAAGGGCTCACTATTCAGAAATAATTATATCATGCATATCTATATAGATACACAAAAAACATGCATATACTCTATAGCTTAGAGAATAAAAAGCCCTATTTGCAGAACAGCAGTGTACTTCAAAATAATTAATCTTTCACCCACTAAAACATCCCAAAACTATCAAATCTCACTACAGATTAGATAGAATTCCTCCTCCTGCCATGTGACCTTCTCTGTAAAAACATTTTTATTTCAGCTTACAATAAAAACAGTTTTATTAAAATCATATGTTCACACGGAGTACCAAATATTTTATACATTTGAAAGTTATCTGTACATTTTTTGACGACTACTATTTCCAGTGTAGCCAGTACTTTGTATCCAGTCCATCTAAGCAATACATTCACTCAGCAGACTCTACACATCAATGCAAGGAGCAAAACCAATAGCCAGAGCAGTGCATTTCTGGAAAGCAGCAGAGTGAGGGTCCTGGTTCTGTTCTGCACAGTGCTTCTTCATAGCTCCACAGGTGACAAAACACATCTGCTTTGCATAACACGTCCCAGTAAAAACCACTGCAGAAACACCATTTGTAAGATCTTTACAACACCCGTAACTATCATAGAAGCCATGGAAGTCAGTAACCACTTAAATGGCACTTGGTGCTCCCTGTAAAAACATACTTGTGGAATTACAGCCATGCTTTCCCCAAATAACTGTTTCTTCTCCTAAACATGAATGGACTTCATTATCCAAGTGTTTACTGCAGTATAAAATAGGAGAATTCTAAAAATGAAGTTCTGCATTCCAAATTGCCGAGAGGACGTACATGGAATGTATTTCTGAAGCTGCTCTATTTCAATTGTCCCATGTCAGTACTCTGAAAAGCCCTAACTGGATTCTCACACATGAGTATTCAACTTTGACATCTGCAATAAATGATAGCTCTAATCGTAGTTCTAATGAAAGCCTGTGATTATCTGTTTGGTCAATCTTTTCTCCCCAGATCGTACAGTTCAACAAGTCAGACTTCTCTGTTAGGCAATTTCTTTCTATTTTGGAGTGCAGTATATTTGTTTGATTATCAGAGGAAGAGAAACAGAGGATTCTCCTCTGTGAATTAAGGTGGCCCACAGGAATGTTTGTCCTAGATGACAGCAACTACTTTGCCTTGAAATGATGTCGAAATTTCTGTCAGAAACAACTGGATCTTTTCAAAGAATTTAATAACAGTCATTTTAATTTAGATATAGCTAGGTTTTTTTTAATTTACTGACAAATCTAAATTTTTGGCATTACAAGAAAAATAAATACCTAGTATTAAAATCCGCATCTAATGTTTGTTCATAATCACTGTATTTAAGCTCTCTTTATATTACAGCAGTTAACAGTTATGCTTTCTACTCTGTTGAGAGATTTTCACCGCCAAGTCTTATGAAATGTGCAGGGACCAACAGCATCATGTACACCTTTGAATTCCATTTTTTTACTTAGAGAACTACAATAGTGTTAAGCTAAGAGTAACCATTAAAAAAAACTTCTAGAAGGAAGAAAGAAAAGCAAAGGCCTTGCACTTTGGAGATTTACTGCAAGACAGCAAGGTAGCAGTAGAACCTTACATTTCCTCCCATCCCAGTTAGTACAGCCTAGTGCAGCTCAGTGGTACGTGTCTGCACTATCCTTCCCATCCATCCAGAGAAGAGTTTTATCCAGTATCTTGGGACAATCATCCTAACTTCCATTACCAGTCCTGTTGCCTGCAGCAGGCTGTCAGCACAGTAAATCACCTGCATATTTATATTGCTGACCAAAATGTGTCCATGGGGGCAAGATCTTCAGAACAAAGAGGTGGAGAACTAATAGGTGATGTTCAGATAAAGGACCTAGTGAACAGAGATTTTAAAGAGACCCACTGTGTATCCAACGTGGAAAAAAAGTCTTGTACAATATTAACCTGCATGGCAAAAGATGATGGAAAAATTGCCTAGCTTTGAATTGAGTACAGGAATACAAAATCAAGATAAAACAAGAACTTTTAATGCTGTTTAGGATCCTACAAAAGACCATTCTCCTCTGTGACCTGAAAATTTACTTGAAAATTACTTAACATACAACCACAATTTGATTTTTACACAGATATCAAAAAGATCACAGCCAAATAGTCATGTAAACATTCGGATTCATTTCTTTTAGTCTGGGGTTTAAACGTCTACATTTTCAAGTATGCTTCCCATTTTTATTATATTGTACACTATTCTGTCTCAAGAAACCAGTTTGATTAATGTTGGATTTTTCCCAACTGTGCTTGTCATTTATTGTATGTATAAACTTTATATTCTTTACATACATAAACACAACACAAACTTAGAACCATTCTGATTGGTATAACATTAGGGCTTAGATTCTGAAGCATAATTTTTCTTTGAAGTAATGGTAATTCATATGCAACTCATTATTTAATGTATAAAATTAATCAGAATAATATATACTACTCCCTGCACATCTGCAGTCAATTTCAAAGCATCATATATGCACCTAATTATTTTGATTTTTTTTGTTAAAGTGGATAAAGCAAAGATATTTTAAGAAAATACATACTTGAAACGTAATTTATGAAAAAAGAAAACTTCAGTCTTTAATATATACAACTTTGAAATCCATCCTACAGTCTCTCCTTTTCTTATTTTTCTATAGTGTGTGTATATATACGGTAACAATTCCACACCAGGCATAATTCATCTCAGCTGCATGCAAAAATCTGTCTTTATGTAAAAAACAGCCTGAAAAAAAATCTGAAATTAAATGAGTACTCACTTGTTTAGTCTTTGTTTTTGTAATGGTGTCCGAAATGGGTTTCTTCCTCTCTTTAACAGCTGTTTTAGAAAACAGTTCTTCAAACTCATGATAATCTATGGAAGGCTCTTCAATTTTTTCCCACACAAGTGAAGCACTAGAATCTCTAAAGTTAAGCAAAAGACCTATGTAGGGCAATGTCAAACTAAATAAGGTCACAAATGGAGGAGTTAAAAGAATAAAATAGCAGCAATTTAAAAGTTGTTGCCTAAATTCTACTAGCAGCATTTTGATAAGAAATACTGTTGATTCTCCCTCATACTTCTGGGTTTACTTCTTTGTTCACACGTGCTATAGTCAGGCTTATTTATATTCACCAACTCTACATACATAGGAATAAAAATAGGCTGTATATAGGCTATAAAACATACAGACATGGACAGCAAGAGAAGTAGAAATAGACAGTTATTTGCAGACCACCTGTGTGACAGTGGCAAGAACTTGAAAAGAAAGAATAATATTCATCATTAAATAACAGCAGATGGGTTTTATAATTACTGCTCAGAGACATAAGGAGAATTTTCATAAGGAAACATCTTTTAATGACCAGTAACAATCTTTTACAAACAAAAAACCCCCCCCAAAAAATCAACAAGTGAAACCAAGTATATAAAAATCATATCAAAGTAAGGGCTGTCAGAATCACTTCATGCAAATAAATTGCAGATTGAATCTCAGTCTGCTGAGTGTTCAAGGTGAGCAAAAAAAGGTATTTCCAGGTCACTGAAAGAAAGGAAAGAGTAGCATAGAATGTGCTTAGCATACATTAGCATAGAAGGAAGACACTACCAAAACCTGCAAGCTGCTCCACAGAAGGACCAATGCTACTTTGAAATTTGAGGGGAATCACAAGTATTACATTTTGAAAAACATTTCACAGAACACTTGGTGGCACACAGTCACCCTTGGATCTCTGATCAACATGTGGTGTGTGCGTGTGGTATGTCTCAAAGGACACAGCAAACCTTACCCTCAAAGAGCATCCATGTGCAAATAACTTTTGCGCACTTTAAAGAAAAGGGGTACTCTATTTACATATTCAGCTACATATAAAATTCTGTTTGCACCGACATTCTCTCTAAGACCTAACTAGCAGTAAAGACTTTTCTAATGACAAACAATACTATCAAGACAGTCATAAAGCAAAAGCATCACTCTCTACACAACTCTATGACTTACCTTTTACTGTGGAGCTGAATTCTTGTCCAGTAAAGAGGCTTCATTGGCCGAGAAGGCTCTATCACGTGTTTCCTGCTCCCTTTCTCCTGATTCATCCCCATGGCAAATAAACCAGATGGTAATGGAGGAGGAAGAAAACCACCACCCTGTGGGACTGCTGGGTAGGTGCTGCCCTGGACTGCTGCTGGAAGGTGTAGTGCACCTCCAGGTAATGGTGGTGGGGCCGGAGGAGGCATCCCCAACCCAGGCAAAGGAGGGGGTGGTGGGGGCACACCCACACCAGGCAGAGGTGGTGGAGGAGGCACACCCACACCAGGCAGAGGTGGTGGAGGAGGCACACCCACACCAGGCAGAGGTGGTGGAGGAGGGGGCACACCTACACCAGGCAGAGGTGGTGGAGGAGGGGGCACACCTATACCAGGCAGAGGTGGTGGAGGAGGTGGAGGGGGCACAGCTGCACCAGGCAGAGGTGGTGGAGGAGGTATAGATGCACCAGGAAGAGGTGGTGGTGGAGGAGGAGGGGGTGGGATACCCCCTCCAGGCAGAGGTGGGGGAGGTGGTGGCAGTCCTGCTCCAGGAAGCGGTGGTGCTGGGGGTGGCAATCCCAGGCCAGGCAGAGGAGGAGGTGGGGGAGGAACTCCAGCGCCAGGTAAAGGTGGTGGTGGTGGAGGGGGAGGTGGGATACCCCAACCAGGTAGAGGAGATGGGACTCCTGCTCCAGGCAAAGGTGGTGGTGGTGGTGGTGGAGGGAATCCAGGACATGGGAGGGGCGGAGCTGGAGGCAACATTGGTATCTCTCCAGTTGGCAAATGTGGAGGAGGAGGAGGGTGTGGTGTCATCATGGCACCTGGGAAAGAGTGGTCCAGATGTGGCACTGCTGAGACAGCAGGAGGGAGTCCTGAGCCAGGTAGGGGCGGTGGGGGTGGAATTCCTGCCACAGACATGGAAGTAACAAAGGATGGGCCATGTGTTCCGGGCAGAGGGGCAGTCTGTTCAGTCGCTGGCAGTGATGGGGGAATGCTACAAGTGGGCTCTGGGGGCAAAGAGGGAGGATGTTCACTACAAGTCACATCTACAGTACTTAGAGGCTGATGGGAAACTGACATTTCAGTCTCTCCTTCAAATGCAAGGGAGGAGTCAGCTTTGGGTCCTGGAAGAGGTGACTGCGGTATACTCTGTACTGATTGGCTTGCATCCAGCGGCACTGAGATGAGCTTCGGTGACAGAATTAAGGAGATTTCAGAACAAAATGTGGGCTGTAGTTCTAGAGCTGGCAATTTCTGAGTTGGCCCTTCGCTTTTGCCCCCTTCTAAGTGCGGTGGTGGGGGTGGCTGTGGCAGTGCACTTGCTGAAGGCATTGTATATGTTAAATAATCCTCCGTTGGTGACGTTTGTACAGATCTTGCCTGTGACACAGTCCTGGGTGTGGTCTCTTCTTCATTCGTTTGAAGAGTCACACGGCTGAGCTCCCCAGAGTCTGCGTGTGTGTGCTCATTTTCCTGCTCCCTCCCAGCAGTCTGTACCTCTGCGGCAGGGAACTGTTTCTCCAGTTCTGCAATTTTTGTCCTCAGATCCTCAATAGTTTGCTCAAGTTGTTGGATGACACTAGCACGCTCCTCAGATTTCACCTCAAAATCATCCTTTCAAAGAAAACAAATAATAAGCACAAAAGAGGATAACATTCATCACTATATAAAAAAAAATTAAATTTAGGTCAAGAATATTAGATCAAGAATACTGGTATGTCAGAGGTTCAAAAATAAGCTAGTTATGCCAAGGCTTTAAAAAGAGACGAATCATTTTGGCTAGCTACATTTTATGTGGAAGAAGACAGTTTAGGAAAATTACTTGCTTCAGTATGACACTGCCTTCATCAGTACAAGCATATTTTAGACTGCGATTATACTTGTCAAAACCAGAAATCAGTAGCCAACCCTCCCTCCCTGTAAATATCCTGACCAAGATAACAACCCACTGCTGAGTACAGGTGCAGCATTTGCCTACACATGGATATGAAGACGTGGTGGTGGGAGGGCTCAGCATTACTTTAATTCTGTTAATTGAAGAGAACGTTAAGCGTTTCGTCAAAGGGATGCACTGTGCGTAACAGACTCTACACAGTATTGGCTGCTCTGTTTCAATATACACCTACATGATAAAGCACACATCAGGAAAGCAGAGCACTACAAATGCTCTCTTTTGAAAAACAGTTAAATCTCAGAACACAATAATTGTGCCTTTCTCCAGTCAGCACAACTCGGGAAGAAAAGAAGTAAGACAAAACTAAGGGAGAGCTTTCCTCCTGCCCCAAATTTATAACTTCTCTGCCAAGTGACAGAACAGTTTTCATATTTTTCTTTCTTTCTCTAAAGCATCTGATCCTGCTTTCTGTAGACTGAGTAGAAGAACCATTAACCTTAAAAACCACACTTATTCCTACAGCTTTAAAGAAATACCAGTAACTAACATTAGTTTTCCTAAATTTAATGGGTATGTGTTTTCATCTAAAGCTACCAATAGAAGCAACCAGTAACCAACATTAGTTTTACTAAATTTAATGGGTATGTGTTTTCATCTAAAGCTATCAATAGAAGCAACTTTGTCCAAAAATAGCCATTTGTGCTTATTCAGGATTGATGAACAGGAAATAGACATGACAACACAAAATCTTCTAATAAAGAAATTATTTTCTAGCTCTATGCATTTACTTCTTAGTACTTTTGTTTTCTCTTTCAATTTGGAATATCAGGCAGCACTTCAAGTATTTAATTGAACTAAATTGGTCATGCAACAGGTATCACAAGTGGTTACAGCAAAACTTTAGCGCCTTTTTATTCCCTTTTATAAAATCATATGCATCTCAGATGAGACCGTAGGCTTACTTCACAGGAAATATTTCAAATATTCAGATTACAGGTTTTGTAAAGAAGCCTAAAAATAAACATATAATACTTGATATACCAATTGCCTTGATTTGTTTCAGGAAGATATTTTTCTCATCTTTTGACACATGAAACATTTAAAACTAAATTTTTTTCTGGAAAATGAAGTTATAACTTCCAGCTAGGGATTATTAATAAAATACAATATTCATTAATATTTAAAAATTGTTTATGCACAGAATTGGTTTTCAGACATAAAATTTCAATTTCTCATTTATCTTAGAATTTCTTAGCTGTCCTAAAGCAATCCCAGAAGTAAAACAGCAACTACTACATTTAAATAAATTATTGTTTGATTTTGAAGTACCATTATCAAAAAGCTTATAATCCCTTACAATATTTGAACTTTCTGGAATAGCAGTTTGAACCAAAAGTCATGTATTACAACTAGGTCTCCCTACCAAAGGTTGAAGAGAAATGTAAAACAGAGAAAGGAACATGAAAAAATGAATAGTGGAGGAATTAACACAGTAGACATATTAACAAACTACATAATTAAACCAGAAAAAGGCTGAAAAAGACATTTCCATTACAAATTACTCATGGTGCTTCAGTCCATTCAGTTTCCTTTAATAACTCAATACTTCATAGCAGCAACAGTTTTGTTGAAGAATTTCTTAATAAAAGAGAACAGCGATATTGTTTATCCCTTTGTTTCATCTGCTCTTATCCCCCTACCAGTCACCTGCAAATACAATAAGGCCTATCAATTCTTCAAAAGGCAACATTATCAAAGGAAATGTGTTGCTAGGATTATTAAGGCCACACACCAGCTTTCAGCTGAGATCAAATCCAGTTTCCCCAGACTGCAATTCACCTAAGCTCCCATTTTACACTATAAGAACACTCCAGCAAGGGTTTTATAAGACATACAGCAAATTCATTCCTGCCATAAACAAACTGCAGCCAACAGGATTAGGCACAATATTCAATGGCTCTGAAGAGATTTGCTTTAACAATGGCTGATCTCAGAACAGTTTTCTGTTTTAAAAACTCATTTACTCAGGAGATTGGATTCAACTTTTACCAAGAAAAAGAAGTAATTATTGAATACTGAAATTCTAAGTTAGCTGCAGGAAAAACCTAGAATTCACTGTTCTACAAGACAATTTACCCTGCAGATAATGAAATTTCCTTCAAGAGAAGAAGTATTTTTAAAGTTTTTAAAAAATGGGCAATCAAGTGAGATGAATTAGCAATTCAGACAAGAAATGAAAACATATTGATGAATTAAAGAGGCTGTTTAGCCCATGCCCTAAGAAACAGTGTTTCTACTCTCCCTGAGACATGGCATTTCAAACAACCTAGTGATTTCCTATCTGGTTGTACCTAACAATCAGCAACATATCCAGGTTTTCATAGAAAGAGCATTAGTATGAACAAACAAGACTTTGATGTGAATGAAGAGATATTTATCCAGAGGAAATTATGTACTTAAATTTATTTTGTTTAAAAAACAAAGAAACCAAAAGCAAAACAAAACACGGCCCCAGTAGTTATGTGTTTCAGACATTATTTTAGATATTTTTCATTTAGACTTTTAAGGTGCCCTCAGAGTAGTTTAATTGGATTTTTGCCTTTCCTCTAGTTTAAAATCTACTTCTAGATCTGGAAGGGCTTACCAAACAAATGTAAGTCACAGAACGCTTCCACTATCCTCAACAAAGAAGGAAATCAAAACTATATAAATCCAATCAGAAATGAAAATTACACCATTTTTTTAGAGAATAAGCAAGTGAATATTTAATTTTTCATACATGTAAAAGATAGTCAAAAGCTGTTGACAAGGACCAGAAGACTGAGATTAAAAAACCTGCACACAATGAAAAGAAATTTCATTTTCAATCCAGGGGACAATTCCACAGCAGAAACCTACGGGGTTTAAAAGATATATGAGGAAACTCTGTCTTCCCTAGAGTTCTTACCCAGGACCCAGGTACTGTGGAACAGTCTTCTTTCTGTAAAGAAAGAAAGAAAGGTGGAAGCTTAACCCTTGCTGTATCCTGGTGGCTTGAATATGAAAGAGTGAGCAGGAAAATAAACAGTTCAGAGGTGTATGGCTATAG
Source organism: Dasyornis broadbenti (assembly GCA_013397935.1). Taxonomy (NCBI): domain Eukaryota; kingdom Metazoa; phylum Chordata; class Aves; order Passeriformes; family Dasyornithidae; genus Dasyornis; species Dasyornis broadbenti. The sequence continues at coordinate 2,130,225 of VZRN01000486.1, read as the reverse complement.
AACAATGCCCAGCATTTCTCACACAGGCTGTAAATATTTCATGTGCAATGAGTTGGATGCTCAGTCTGGGACTGATGTTCTCCTTGTGTTACATGTACAGGATTGTTTGTACACTGATCTGGGAATATTTGCTTTGCTTGCTAAAGGTTGTACACTTGGATCTGCACATGTACATTACATACAATTCATTCCAATCTTGCATGTTTTCCACATGTGCACATCAGATGCCCAGCATAAAGCTGATCTATACAGATAGAACATGTCCAAGATCTCCAGACATGTGAAAGATCAGATTGCAGCTACCTTCTGCTACGGAGTTGACAACCTAGTTACTCAGATGAGTGACTGAAACCTATAGACCCTTCTATAACTAAATTTCCAGGCAGAAATAAACCCCTACATCTGTGAAAGTTAGCCCTGGTCTATATGTATCTACAGACACGCATATATGTGTGTCTGTATTATATATTTGTCTATATATATCTGTCTCAGCTTTCACTCACTTATATGCTTTATGAACAGCAATAATGTATCTTTTTCTTTTGAAAATAAGCATAATGACAGGTCTTAATGGTAATTTTGGATTATTTGACAAATAACAACATATTAAAGTTTCATTTTAGAAGCTAATACCTCATATTATTATAAGTCAAAAAGTTGTATCAACAGTTTGATAATTTTCAGGAATTTGTCACTTAGTGTAATGAAATTTCCTCTCTGGTTGGAATTCATATTTATATGATAGGATTATATTTGCTTTCATTCTTTTTTCACAGAAAAAAACTTGACCTTGTAGTTTCTCTACATCACAATGCACGAATCAGAGTCTGTGCTGCTACCTAGTTGCAAGAGCACACAGGAAATAGAAGCATACAATTAAACAGGATTAAGATGGCAAAATAAGACCCTTCAGGTCTTCTAGTAAGTGCACCTGGGAACACTTGGTGGTACTAGCAGTGCACAGTTACTTGGAAGGATGCTTTTCCAACTGCTCTGTTAATAAATGCCTCTTTTCTACGCGAAGTGAAACATTTTTGAACGCGCACGCTCACCGAATGGCACAAAGTAGAGCCACAGTAAGAATTTAATTCAGTCAGAGAAATGTGATCTCTATTCAGGTTTCTCTCTTTAAAGCTGTCTCATTTTCAAAGCTACTTCTTGCAACTGCAGATCAACCTTAAGAAAAGGAGACACAACATTTAACAGGCATTTTTAGTGCTACAGTAATTGGCAAATGAGAAGTTCTGGTGGAGACTTGATTTGCATTCAAACAAAATAGCATCCATCTAATTAATTCTCACATTTCACTTAATCTCAAGGCCCATTGCAGCATTATATGTTTACAGCAATAGAAGTTGAGTCAAAAGTCGGCCAACTTGCCAATAGCATCAGGGAGAACTGCTGAAGGAGTAGAATTAGTATCGGACACTAGTTTCTTAGACTTTCTGAGAGAAGCTTTTACTATACTGAAGTTGCACATAAGGGGACATGTTTTCGTAATAGTCCATGTTTCTTCCTACAATCACAAGGAAACAGGATGCACAGCTCCTCAGTATTGCAATGAACAAGCAAGCCCTGAAACAAAAACAGTGCAGTGCATTGCCCTGCCTGAAGTCATAAACTTTCTTTGGTGAATGTGAGCTGGTCTCCCACTGGGTGGCACACTGCAACAGATGGATTACACCAGCCTGCACTGTGCTGGCAATGGACTGGGTAGCTCTTCCTATCCTAAAGAGCTGGAACATGTCTAATTAACCAAGTGGTTTTGTGATAACCTATCGTGTGACAAAAAAAACCACCCAAACCATTACATGCAGAAATTCATAATTATTGAAATTCAAATAGTTTAAATAATCAAACACAGAATCAACAGGGAACGTATACCTTTGAAGAAAGATGCATGCAATGCAAATGCCAGCTTGGAAAGAGGAGAAAAGACAAAAAAGAGCTTTGTTCAGATTAGTTTTGAAGTTTCTGTTCCTGAACAGTTTGAATTCCTTGTTCCTAGGCTAAGTGTATTTCAGAGGATAAGATCTCAGTGCTTTACACTACCCATTTTAATAAATAATCAGCCTGAGATATATCAAAGATTGAAAGTTTTCTCTCTTTAAGGTGTAACTCAAATTAGTTGGAACATAACCTTAGGTTATCCCCAAGTTTTACTATAATAGGAACCTCAAAAGAATTTTTGTAGACTACAGACAAGACAAGGTAAAATAAATTCTCACAGAACCACTGACCACTCTAGGAGATGCACAGCGGTCAAGTTTAATTACCATAGTCCTGCATAATATCACTTTTAACCTTCACAAATAACACTGGTGGAAGCTTAACTCTTGCTTTATCCTAGAGGCTTGAGTATGAAAGAGTGAGCAGGAAAAAAAATACGCTGAGAAGAGCATGGCTATAGAACAGTGCCCAGCATTTCTCAAACAGGCTGTACATATTCCATGTGCAATGAGCAATGTCCTGACTGTCCAAGCTGAAAAACCAACCAAAAAGTCCCTCTCAAGTCTTGAAGGTTTCTGTCCTAGCCTAGAAGAAATTTCATTATTAGGGATGCATGAAACAATACAGCAATAAATAAGACTTCGATAAGGGTCTACCCTTCCACACAGCTTAATATAGCTCAGAAACTGGTTTAACAGTTCTGTCACGCATCCCTGTAAAATAACTATGTAAATGAGAATGGGCATTGAATGAAAAATAAAAGTTGAACTTTATTAATTTTAGTATAACCTTATTTTACCTGTTGCTGGTGTCTTTTATTTATTGTGCTGTGCATTGCAAAGAGACTGCTAGAGTATAATCAGCTGTGCAGATGAAGAGAGAACTAAAACCTGGCCACCTATGTCACTAGTCCATGAGCACCAGGTACCTTAAGAGTCAGATTTCCCTAAAGGCTGGGATAAAAACAGTCTGGATTTATTTTCTCCTCAATTTTTAGACTGCTTATTAAAATGCCTATCACATGATGAATTGCTTCTTTCCTTCTCTCACCCCTGTTTGTTCTAAAGTATTTCAACTATGAATCTAAAGTGTTTGGTTAGTTTTCCTGTGTATCCAGGCCAAGGCAACCATTCATCTCATTCTGTTAAAACACAAAATCTGGCATACCTTAAACATTACTGCATTGACATATTAGAGAAAGGTGTTAGACTTTGTCACACTAGACCTTTCCCTCATTTTCAATTCAGCTTGAAACTGACCAGCAACCTAGAAAGCAGTCACTGTGCAAACTAACTAATTCTATTATTTCTGTGCTCTTTGTATGCAAAACCTGTACGTTTTTATGCTAGAAACAATAAGGATTCTCTGAGCCAAAATGTGAACATCAATAGTTTAAATTTGAAGGACTTGGAATGCCTTTAATCTCTAGTGAGGGAGATCAAAAAAGCTAATGATTTTCCAGGTGAACTTTGCCACATCCTGATAAGCAACTGTCCAGAGTATGATACTTCTACACAGTACTTGCCCTTTTTATCCAAGAGTTCAGCCAGACCACAAAATGGGATGTTCACATGTTGCTTTTGTTTTAGGCTTCCAGCAGGGAATAAGCAGCAAAAAATATCCACAGTAAGAATAAATCTTTGCAGATACCCTGAAGCATGAGCCTGCTACTCGCAACAGAAAATGTCTGGAGAAATGGAATGAGAGCCTTCACAAATGTATCCATGAAGATGCTGAAGGCAGGGGCCTGAAAGTCAGTCATCTTTTTTGAGTATTTGAAAGTGCAAAAGTTATATTAAAAACAAAGCTGAATCACTTTGAGTAAAAGAACCTTAAATAAAGTTAGTCAAAATCAAGTAATCAAAAATGAACTTTTAAGTATTGAGAGGTTAAGTAAAATCTTTTTGGTATCATGGACATCAGAAAAAAACCAATTTGTATCTTTAGGAAAAGTTGACTAATCACAGCCCAGAGCACTTACACATTCTGGAATATATGAGTTAGTTTTTCTGAATAGTTTTAGGCTTGTTCACTGAAGAGTAAATACAAAGAAAAACAGGTATTCAAAATACAGAAGGGGAAAAAAAGTGATTTTACTTATTTTGTTTATACTAACTGAAGATGGAAAACCTAATGATAACTATCTTTTTGTTTAAATCTAAGTAGAAGATAAACTGGTTACTTTGTCTTGTATCCAAAGAGTAGAAATTATTCTCAGCTTTAATTTTAAGTTCTCGTTCAGGTTTGGCAGTGTATCATGGTCATGGTTATTTATTTTGTTTTGTTTTAAAATTATTTAGGGTATTTCCAAGTTAAAGTAATATTTGTTTTTACTAAGGAAAGCATTTCTTATCTCTCTTCTACATACAGGGTCCTGTGCAAAATCTCAGGATCTACAACACTAAAAAGTAGCATCTGATATTTAATGCCAAGATAAATATAAGAAGAACTTGAAACAGTTCTCACTTTTGACTGGCGAAGATCTTTCAAATAGGTTAAGTCCACCTGCCAAATGAGATGTCCTGCTAGGAATGTCACAAGAAGTTTTCTTTTCACAAACACATACGTACACACATACACACAGACTTACACACATACACTTTTCCAAACTGCTTTCCTGTATTTCATGTAATTTCTTCATCTGTTCTCTTCTACTTCTGTGGAATTATTTTTTTCAAAAAAGCTTCAAAGGTAAATGCTATAGTACCAAAAATATTCTACATAATCCAAGTATAGAATGTTACCATTGACCATACAAAAATCTCTGTTTTCACTGCTCTCCAAAAGATGAGAGAAATTTCTTATGTAAATAATACAACTTTCAGTATAAATGGTACTTTGTTAGGGAGTTTACAGATTTTCATCTGAAATAGGATTTCTGATTTAGAGAATGTTAAAAAAAGATTGCATTTTAACAATTAATGAATACAGCTCATACATTTTACTCTAACTGGACGGCATAAGCACTATGTCAATTTATTTATTTTCATGAGTAAAAGCAGTGAAGAGTCAGAGGAGAAGAGAGTAGACAATTTAAACAGAATTTTCAATAAGTATATAGCTATCATGCATTTCTATTCACTGGTCCCTCAGGGAAGTTAAAATACTCTTCTATTATTTTACAAGAAACTCACCGCAAAAGGCAAGAGAAGAAACATATTAATGCTCAGAATCACACACACACAGACAGAAAAGAGACAATTCTTTGTGCAGAGGCCCTATCCCATAGTCCTCCTTTTTCAATAATTGAAAATCTTTCACATTACAGCCAAGGATTTAAAGTGTTGCCAAGTAATTCCTGTTAAAAAAATTTATTTTCTCAGCTTTACTCTCATTTTCCTTTTCCCCTCATCAGTGAAGGAGAAAGGTAATTCCATAAATACTGAATTAATTTTTACTAGAATAGTGAATAGAACACTGGATAGAATTTGCAAGCATACTGGTTCAGACACTATTATTGCCCAATCCATAAGGTTGGTGCTATATTTCCAAGAGTTTGTACCTAAAATGACAAAAAACCCTATCTGTTTTTGTCTTAAGTATAAAGCATAGTCAAAATGGAAAAAGGAGAATACCCATTATGACTAAAGGATGCAAAATGTATATTTTTATTACTATCGTTGTTATTATTATTAATGTATATTCTCATGGAAGTCTATGATGAAGAAGTTGTGAAATGAGATGCATCACAAGAACTTCACCCACAGTTTCTCGAGAACTTTAATCAATGCCTGAAAGGACACAGTACCTGAATTAGGAGTAACTCACAGGAAATACGGGTTTTTAGTGCACACATTTTCACCTCTTTTAGCTGCTATCAAAACAACGCATCAGCAACAGAGCAAGACTTACCATTTTACCACTGACTAGGCAAAGCAGGAAGTACGTATTACCATTACCTCATACACAAGCAGAGATGAGCAAAGTCCTGAGAAAAACCACAAAACATCTAAGCTAACCTGGCTTGCAGGAGGGTGCTGGTGGAAAAGGGTTTGTACTCCATGACCTCCTAATGTCTGCTCAGCCCTGAACTGTGCGATGATTCTTACGTGTTTCAGCTCTATGATACATGGCTGTCTCAACAAAAGTGGAAAAACAGAATAAAGAGCCTTTGAAACTAATGTGAGCACAGAAGTAAAACTTCATCTTGACATTAACATGAAGAACACAGATTAGAAAAAACAAATTTTAGTCTCGCCACAACCAGGAGTAAGAGTACAAAAATGTGTTATTGTCACTCCAGTGAAAATAATAAAATGTATTGTTTCTTTTAAAGAGGCAAACGCTGCCTTCAAGCAAAACAACAGAAGTCGGTCCAAGTATTGTGAAGTCTGGATATAATACAAAATACTAACATTTGTTCTGGGAATTAACTGCTTTCATTTCTCTACCACACAGGCATGACAGACTATACTCCTTTATTTTCATTTAAATATGAAGTCTGTGATTTATATTCTACGTGTATGTTAATTAATTATGTCCAATGCACTTTTATACTTTTTTTAAAAAACTTCTCCCTTATCAGAAATAAATAGAAAACAGGTTCAAATTTCACCTTCAAGAAAAAATTGACTTCTTTATTTAAATGATGGTAATTCAGCAGTAAAATTTTTTAATTATCACTTCAAAGACAGTCTTCAGAAGGCTGGTAGACCAAACCAAATGTTTTCCTTTAACTGGCTTAAAAAACAACCAAACAAAACAATAGTGACAGAATAGAGCTTTCTAAATATTTAAAGTTTCGGGCGGTTGGGAGGGTGGAGAGTCTGCTTTAAGAGATGCTTCAATGGCTAAATCTTGGTTAGATTAAACAGAGTAAGTGTATGTACATTTTATAGGCTAATTTATTAATTAGCAGAAAGCCACTACTTTGGGGGGGAAAAAAATTAAACTCCCAGTGTAGGGTGTCTACAGGACCGCCTGGGATTGACTTAAAAGTGCCTTTCAGTCCATTCAGAAACACTTAACTGCCATCTAGTGGCTGAGTAGGCAGACTTCTTTAGGATGTTATTCAGAATCTCTAAATAAATACTTCTTCCCTCGTTTCTAATATTTCTATTTGCATTCTCATCCTTCCTCATCCTAAAAAACCCCAACATTATCAGATGACGGTATTTAATTACAGAGTTTGGCTGCTAGCCACGTAGGAAGCAGCATAGACTGGAAAAGACAATCTCTGTTTAAGATATATGAAGGACTCAACTCAGAGAATCTCACTTCATATTTCAAAAAGTTTAGCTAATTTACCTGCTCCAGTTGTAGGAAATAAATCTATTTGTACTTGTTAGGCTTTCTGAAAACAAACCAAGAAATAAACCTGAAAATGGCAGCAGTTTGAACTGAAATTAACTTCTAATATTAAGAATCTAAGATTTTCATCAATTAAACTTGAAACTTCTGCATAAAAACTATGTTTCATGAACATAAAAGACTTGTTTTGCACATAACTTGTCCTGGAGTGAATTTCCACAAAGTTAGATTCCCCTTTACTGCCTGAGCAAAAAGCTCTGCATTTCAGCAGTTCCTATGACCCTGGCAGTAAAGTCTTCTGCCAGGTTTCTATCACCTGGTTTCATACAAACTGTGTTTCCTTTCTGTACTTTTCTGATAAAGCATCATTTACTCTGAATGCTAACAAGAAAACACTATCTGTCTACATATGCTTTCTGATATTAATCTCCTTAAAGCTAAGATATCTCAATTCTAACATTGGACCTACAATTAGAATATAAGCTCCTCTACATCACGTGTTACAAATCTAAATTTATATTTTGGAAGATAAAAAACCCCAGATACATGCCTCTGAATTTTTTAAACTTTTTTTCTGAAATTTGGGACTGCCGGCGTGATTTTGCAGAAAGTTTACATTGTCACAGTTCTTAAAAGAAGATACACTCTTCCATTCACTATCATTTGATTCATATGGAAACCTCTATTTGCTTCTTTCATAATCCTTTATTTCCTCAATGAGACAACTGTGTATAGCAGACCCTTTTGAATATGTCATACATTTTTGGTGGTAGGCTTTTTTTTACCCAAGTATGTAACTTATTTTTTCCCTGCTGAAATCTAAGACTTTGACTGTCATATCTTTGTAGGAAAAGAATTAGTTTAGAGTAACCATTCATTGCTTCTGCAAGCTTTCTCTTCCACCTTACAAAAACCAACCTGTTGAATAGCAAAGGCATGGAAGGGGAGTGGCACTTTTTCCTAGTTTCTTTTTTCAAGAAAGAAAATGCAAAATCAAGCAGTGTTAAAAGAGTCACAGCCACAGAACAGTTTGTGAGCCCATACAGGAAGAGTCCCCAACCTTCCTCAAATTTCTGTTGAAGCCAGTTGTTCACTAGTCTTGCCTACAGCTGGTCTATGTGCTGAGGAGAACTATGCAATAGCAAAATAAAACAGCTTTTATACCAGACTCCAAATGTCATAAGTCTAAAGCAGGTTTATAAAATCTCCCTTTTTAAAAAAATTCTTTTTTGTATTTCACCATTTCAGACTAATCTTTCATCCGCCTTCTTTATCTTACCTTCACCTATAAAGTGTAATTCCTGAAATTTCTTTTAAGAGAGAGTTTTGGGCAGCATGCATGTTTCTGAGACAAATTCTAGTGGTGACATTTTATAATAATGAAAAGTAAATTCCAGTCCCACCAATGTTTTATACTTTCTAAATAGACTGATTATGCATGTATCTTAAAGGATTTCACAACCTTTTTTCTTGTATTACTAAGTGTCAAAATTGGAACATTTCCGATGGTATTACCCTAAGGATTTATAATAATTCATAGTTAAAGACTAGAGGAAGAAGAAGGGTCCCTGCTGAGAGAGGAGTTAGCAGTGAAATGTGGTGGTTAGGAATTCTCTGAAGATACACTCCCTGAATCTGTTTTTATAAAGCAGAAAGTGTCTTCCACATGGCAAAACCTGGCTTGTAATTTAAGGTTTTTAAGATTAGCATTGTTTCCCTACGATATTGCTGGAAAGAGCAGCAATAGATCATGCAGTAGAAATCCATCTTCAGCACCTCAGAACTTCCAACATTTTGTCTGGCTTTTAGTACTAGTGGAAATACGTGGCATTCCAAAAAGGCATATAATTTTGGTTGAGGATTTATTTGTTGGGTAAAATGTGGTGAACCAAACCAAACTGAACAACTGAGATGGAAACATTATGAACACAAGAATTTTTTGATTACAAGCTTTTCTGATGTAAATATAGTTTAAATAGTCAGTGAAAACTGTCTTATAACCAAACTGCTAGAGACTGCAACAGTCTGCAAAACCTGCTCCCCCAAGAAGGGGTTACAGGGACCAGGCATCATCAGTGGCATGAAGAAGTATTCATTACATCTGGATGCAGACAATCAAATAAATGTAATAAAGGCTTTGTTTTTAAATATGTGTGGAACATAGAATATACTCTCATCACAAATGATCAAAAATAGAAATTTAAAATAATTTTATAAGAAGGTGTATAAGACAACACCTTAAGTGCCTTTCAAACATGGTTAGGTTTCTGGCTCTGTTGTCCCACTACTAACCAAAGCCTAGTTTTCATGTACTCATTTTGCAATTAAAGAATGCTTTGTTTCTTCTTCTTCTTTTTCCTAAGAGTCTATTTTTACCTACCATGTAAACAAAATCAAGCTACTCTGAAAAGTGAGAAAAATAGTATGAAAAATTACTGGGATAGCACAAAAGATTAGGGCTACAAACAAAACGGAAATTGGCTCTTACACAAGGTATGGCTGTCAAATTTAAAGATGGGATTTGAAGCTGGAGTTTCTAAATTAGGACATTCAATTATTCTCTTCTTTCTTCACTAAAGGAGTTAAGCTAACAAAACTTTCTCTGTTCGCACTGGGAAGACTAAGCAGACGTCATTGCAATTTAGCATTTCAAAACCAGGAGTTGAAATGGCTGCCAATTTTGCTTATTTTTCCAGCACTTAACAATTCCTGTGCTAAAAGCAAGCACATCCCTATGTCCTCTTTTTTTTTTTTTTAGCTGAAATTTTGAAAAATTAGGTATTTTGGACTCAAAAAAGCACTCTTAACAAACTTTCAGAAATTATGCCGCAAAACATATAGATTATATCTAACATTGTAGAGATAAAGAAATTGAGAGGATATAGATATAAAAAACTTCATCAAGTGGCAAACAAGTATAGAATCCAGGCTGGATTACTTGTGCTTTTAATTTAAAATTATTCTGAATCTTTTAGATAACTGTTTATCAAAAGTGAGATAATTTATCAGCACATCATTTTACAATTGTGTTCTGGCCAATAATCTTCAATTTCTTTACTAGCATGTGGAGATTATCTTTTCTCAGAGAAAGAAGAAGGAAGAAGTCTGTAAGTAGACTTAGTTGATCAATTTCAAATTTTACACTAGAGCTCTCTTTCTTTTTACATAAGAAAAAGAAAAATCACCTACTAGTCTAACTTCAGCCAATGCCTGCTTTTTTAGAAATTTAAACTTTGGACAAGCTAGAAAAATAATAAAAGAGATTAGATCTTTAATAGACACATGTCATAGTATTTCATCACTTAAAAACTGTACAAATAACACCAAGAATGATCTGATTGCAGTAAAGGATTTACCTACAAACATGATGGCCATTCTACTTTCTAGATGTTTTCAATAGTTTGATATAGTTAGACACTGGTGGATAGGTTAAATATGCTCAACTGTTTGGAATGCTACAGAAATAATTTAAACAAATGACAACATATTATCCACATACAGTTCCTCAAATTAAAAAACTTCCACTTTGATTTCCATAATAAATCAGAATGATGATGACACAATATAGCAAAAACTTGAGATTACTTTTCTGCAAGTGAGGTGATCCTGTTAGTTCTGCAGTGCATTGATGAATAATAATAGAGAATGGAAGAAGTTCATGTCACTGTCATAAGAGATCACCACTGAGCAAGAGGGATGGGGATCTCCTAAACACTAGCAAATGGAATTCAGTAGAGGAGAACTCAATAGGCTAGTTTTAAAAATAAATAAAATAAAATAATAATAATAAAAAAGCTCCTAACCAGAAATAAATGCCATTTGTTCAACTGATCATACAGTACACTTTGGTTAAACTTCATTCTCATAGTAATTCTCATAATACTTTTTTTTAATAGGTAAAATACCTAAGTATTCATAAACTCATTTTAATTAATTACATTTCCAATAAGAAAAGCATTTACATAGGTCATTTCTTGCAATGAATGAAAAAAATACTAGAGACTGATTAAATATTACATACTGATTACATACAATAACCTTCTGTAAGTATAGGGAAAAAGTACTTTTTCACAATAAATACTAGAAACCATTGCTAGTGAAACCTGGGTGACTGAAATATAAAAATAGCATGGGACAAATATATTCTAGATTAAACTTAAAATACTGCAATGTAGAATAATTTTGTAGTGTTATTTTAATTAGTGTGCTGCAATTTTAAAGTGTTCCATATTAAGAGGGTAGGAGAATTTAGCTGACTAGAAGAACTCTTAAAATTGTTTAGCAAGACAGAAGCCATAAAGTTAATATACCTAGTCTTCCCACCCACGACTCACAAAATACATGATCACGCTCAAATTAAATTTGCAAGTCTAATGATCAGTAATATGTATTTAATTAGGCCTTCTTTATTTTTCCCTGAAAAGCAAATTACTGACCTATTCACAAATGCTGCTCAATGCAGTGAGGCTTGAATTATCTTGCCACTAACACAGAAAGCACCACAAAAAACACAAACACCCCTAAACTCCAAAACAAAAGCCCCAACAAACCAAAAGAAACAAAAAAACACCCCACAAGAAAACCAACAAAAAACCAAAAAACAAACAACCAAAAAAAAACCAAAACAGAAACAAATTTTAAAAACCACCAAAACCACAACAACAAAAAACCCCCAAAACAACAGAACACCACAAAAACCAAACCCAGGGAGGGAAACAAGAAGGGAAACAAGCTGGAAAACAGAGGAGAAAGAAAAGATATTCCAAGAGCTTTTGGTCACTGCTTGTTTCAAATCATGACTTCAGAACTTTGCCTTCCTTCTAATGACTTCCAGAACAACTGAAAGTCTTATTCACTAGTAAGATATGTCTGGTAGCTAGCTTTTTGAGGAAAGCAAATTTGAAGTTTCTCATCCCCATCAAACTGCATCACCTTTAAAGAACAATAGAATATGGTGACGTTAAAAAATTAAGATAGACTGTGTTTATGTGGTACAAGTCCAACCCAGACTGTCTTCATTGACCCAGTATTACATTATCTCCTTTTTAAGTCCAGCATGGCCCTCTAAAGCTTAGTACCACTGCTATAAGTTTGAGGAGTCAGAAAAAAATCCCTACCACTATTACTTACATGAACTTTTGTAAATTAGCTGCTATAGCCAGACCTTTTATAACTCTTCGTTAGTAACATCAGAGGATTAACTTACTTTTGAATGAACAATAACATTTTGTAAGAATCACCTTAGGCAGGTGGGAACCTTCAATCCTGATACACTATGGAGCATATTAAAAAAACCTCTCACTTTGGAACTTTTTCATTCAGAACATTCAGTACACAAAACTATTTCAAATATGTCTGAAAAGAAGTACTGCCTTTTACACTCTTAAAAAAATGATAAAAGATTTGATTAGAATCTTACCTGTGCCTGCTGAACACCATCTGTGCATTGCTTCTCTGCTTCTAGGACTGTAGATTTCAACTCTGTATTTGAAAAGAAGATACAGATTTTAAAATTATATATATATATTAAAAAAATCATTGATCTTTTGAAACACACATCAAGAAATACATGAAAGAAATGTAGAGTTAAAAAGAAAACAATGTTAACTATCCCACTTTCCAAATTATCTCTAAAATTAACTGTCCTTAAAACTGATGATTCTTGCCAACTATGTTTTCGTTTCCTCCACTACTACAGACACTTGAAAACCCCACAATGACATAGGTAGTAATACTGATCTAAAAAAGGGCAATGAAACATAAGACAGCCGACAAGTAGATCCTATTTCTTATTTTAAAGCAGAATAATTTTCTAACCTAAAAGAACCTCACTGTGCCTCAGTTTCCTTGCCTGATAGGAAATAATGAGAAAAAGGAAAACACAAGCAAAGAACTCCACAGCAGCTACACAGTGCAAAGATCTTTAATCAGTTTAGGAACTACTGCCAGTGATGCGTCTTTACTGATCATAGCCTAATTATTTACACATGACAAGAACAGAAGTATTTTTCTTATACCTGCCCAGAGAATATACATGTTGCATCCTTCTTATATCTTTTAAAGGTACCACTATTCAACAGGGAAATCTCTTGACCATTTGCAGAGAGTGAAACAGCTGTGAACCAGAGTCTCTGGATTCATAATTCCTAGACCTTTGGTCTCCTCACTGCTTTCTGACAATCCCAGCTGTTGGGAAGTGAGACATACAAGGAAGAAGCTTCATTGCAAGTGTGAGTTACGTTGCAAAATTAACAACCCACAACTTTTTTTTACTCGGATGTGGACAAGTTGCACCTAACAAGAAATAACTCATCATTTAGATTTTAGATTTCTCTGTTTTTGAGAGAAATGTTAATATCTATTTGATCTTTGCTCACAACAGGTTTATTCTATGCTGATTTTCTAGAATTAGACATGTACCCACACCACTTAAAGTTTTCTATCATGCAAATTAGCACAACTACCATCCTTACACAAAAATACTTGAAAAAAATAGGAACAGATTGCTTCTATCTATTTGCCAATATTTTACAATTTGGCAGAATTATCTAGCTTATTTTTACCTCAGACATGTTATGTCCCAAAAAGAATTCTAAATTTAAATTGAAGTCAGGGTGATACAAGCAGTTAACTTTAAGGTTAGTTTGATGAAATTCGGCAAATACAATCTATTCCCACCAAACCAACTGTCTTTGTTAAGCAAAATGAAAAAAACCCCAAACACTACCAATGCAGTTAAAAAAAAAAAAAAAGCCTAG